>JAQIXS010004563.1:0-14785 GCA_034700785.1 Rossiulus vilnensis
TAATGGACAGTGCAGTTCGTACCTTGTTTTTAATATATTTACAATATTAACTATTTCAATTAAGTGTTTCAATGAAATATATTCTCAAAATATATCACCGACGCATTTATACAATTCTACCAATACATGTATATGTGTATAACATTACAAATATATTTTTCATTGATACATATATTATGACTATATGCATGCATATATTTTTAATATAATTTTTTTCCAAATGGGATAAAGGCATAATATTTCCCAAATGCAAAAATAATAAAGGTAAAGAAATAGTGAAAATTTCCAGAATACTCTGTGGATTTACATACCAGACATCTTCATGGCTGAGGCGCTGCTGGGATGGTTCCTGTTAAAGTTAATCTTGCCATCTCTGTCATCATTTTCTGAAAATATTAACGTTGTAAGAGCTTAAAACGCTTTCCACTAACAGGCGCATCTCATTTAAATAAAATTATAGAGAGACATACACGGCACAATTCACGAAATTGAACGACTCCACGCATGCCAAATGAACTTAAAAATGCACTGTTTTTGTGATACGAAATGCATGCCTTCCATTAAATGCGTTTTGAATTATTTAAAGTGAAATTAAGAGAAACAATTATGCAAAAAGCCCACATGGATTATTGTTATTTTGCTAGAAAATATCAGTTGACACACGTAAACTAGAGCACGCATTTAACTCAACATTGTTTCGTCAAAACAGGCTTAAATAAAGGATTAAATAACACATTGAAGGTATAACTAGTCTTATGTACAACATTAAGCCTACATAATGTGTCGAATGAAATATCGATTATACCGATTTCACGTAGTTTTATTTAGGCCTTAATTTGATCGTTTTAACATAACTCCACATGATATGTTTTTCAAACAATTAATATCTTTTATTAAACTGATCTTGCCTCATGTTTTCTTCCATTATTTCACAGCTAGGATTTATTATAAATGTATAAGGTGTTAAAATAATTGCGATTAAATCGCAAATCCGAAAATTTCATTTAATCCAAAAATTATTTAATCTGATCGATCCTACAACACAATTTACCATGATTTCTGTCTCAATTAATTTAGTCTAATTTTCACAATAAAATCACTATAACATTTGAAATGCATGTCTGAATTACACTGAATAATAAAAAATCATAGTTAAAAATAATTGTTTTAGAGCTTTTTTTGAACTACACTATATTTTTACACAAAATAAGATAAATGTACGAACTTGTAATTTCATAATATCTCCTAAATACTTAGTGTATTGTAATAGTTAACGGATTATAATTACAATGAATTATAAATATATACATTAACAAGTAATCATCTCGTTGCTGGTACTATACATTGTCCACAATATTAGAAATATAAGAAAAACAAACAGTATTTCAGTGATTACAGTATTCTCATCATTATTACTCCAATTAAATTTCAAAATTAATCATTTCGGCAACGTTTACTTTTTCATGTAATTTTTTTCACAACACAAATATTAGATCCAATTAACTTACAATCAAGCTATTGGTTACTATAAAAATATAGGGTTTATCAATATAACAGAAGATTAATCAAGAAATCCTCAGCAAGGACAAACTTTGCTATATCGTCTGTGATCTTAATAAAAACACTTTTTTTAAAATAAATAAAAGGAGAAAACATTTACGAACTATACACTTGATAATAGCTAACAAATAAAACTGCATTTTAGAGAGATTGCAGTATTCCCTTCCTGCCCTACTTCATTCCATTTACAGATTAATGTTTGTTTAACAGATTTCAATTTGAAGATGAGGGACAGAAATTCCCAGCAATTTCATCACCAATTTACGTCTATTGCTCATTCGGTGTACACTTGAAAAAACGCTAAAACTGTTGTCCACAAAACAAAACGGTCTTTGTGCCAGTTTCAGCAAAGGTGAATTATGGAGAAGGGGGTGCTTTACGACTTCGCCACCAGGCTCCATTACAAGATTACAAAAAGACAAAGTATCAGTAGAAAATATAAAATTTTCCAACAACATAGCTAACCTTGTCATAAAAACGGCCTATAAAACACTACGTTGATTCCATGTATTTTTATTTTAAAGCGGATGGCACATATCCAGCTATAGCAATGCCACCGAGTCTCAAACTCCGACATTTTTCTTTAAATCAAAGAAATCATTCTACTATGAGCATTGTTTTGTATCATTTCGAGAGGAGAAGTTACTTTATTAGAAGGCTGAGCCTAACAGAAATTATTATTAAATCAATGTCTCTCATAGCAGATTTCAGGTTGGATGACTTGTGGAAACGTTTTATTTGGTCAGATATGGGCTTTAATACATGTGTGCCAAACGTGGACATGCATAAGCCATATACAGCCATACAATGACATGGCCATTCATGGTAACTTTAGATGAAGTCATGCATGACAGTATGCATGGCCACATATAGGAAATGTGTTAGATGACAATCAGATAAATCCATATATGGCTAAGATCATGTATTACATGTCAAAATAAACATTGTTTAATATAAGTTACTGTATTATAATGCATTTTCTAGGTATGGAAATAAAGATATATACGACCACGTCTGTAACTATGTTGACATGTCTGAATATGGTCATTTGTGAGAATGTTAGAACGTATGGAATTATTTTAACGCATATGAATGTGTGTGGACATGAATGGATTTAATAGATTGGCATAAGCAGCATACGGACATTTATGGATATTAATGGGCCTAAATGGTACACGAGTCCATTAGTGCATGGATTTTACAGACATGCATATGGGCAATTATGGTTTTAAACGGATCTATATAGCATATGAGTCTATTTGTGCATGGATATTATGGACATGTATAAATAGTATATGGACATATATTAATATAATGGACCTATACAGCATGAGTTACTGTGCATAGATATTATAGACATTCATAAACAGTATGTGGACATATATGGATATGCATGGACCTATATGACATATTAGTCTATTTGTGCATATATATTATAGACATCTATAAACAGTATGTGGACATATATGGATATGCATGGACCTATATGACATATAAGTCTATTTGTGCATATATATTATAGACATGTATAAACAGTATGTGGACCTATATGGCCATATGGGTCCATTTGTGGCCAATTTCTGATCAAACCATAAATGGAACATGTCACATATGCCCATATCTTAACACTATATAAGAATTCATCTAAATGAATGGACATGCGTGGCCACATGGGTCCATTTGGGGCCAATTTCATATTTAACCTTACATGGAAAAAGCCATATATACTTTTTCCATCCGTGATCAACCAAAAACAGTGATTTCTTGTTATAGGGTCTCCAAACAGGCTAGGACATTCGTCTCAAGCAGACGTACAAAAAGACACCATTCGTAAAAAAAATAAAAGAGTTCATCAGTGCCTGTATCAGATCTCCTCAGACTGATGACAGAAATTATATTTGGTCGAAAACGACATACTCAATCCGCAATTCATCATAATGGTCAACCACTTTCTGCCTGAAATGTCCTCCATCACAAGGGCATAAAACCCAATCAATGTGACTAATGATTGAAACTGACGGTGGCGCAATGCGGAAGAGCAATTTTCGGTTTAAATAACTTCTCCATTTCATCCTCTTATTTTTTATATATATATATGTTGTGGCTCAATCGATTCGCTCTCCTTTTGCGCCCGGCACAAAAATACAATCGTAAAAAGTAATTAAAATTAAAAGGCATAAAATCGCTGGTTTAATTGGCCATTGATCAATTTCCCCGCAATAATTAAGGGGGGAATTAACTACGAAAACGCAATTTGTGGCGCCGGGATCAATTAATTAGGGGCACGTTGATGCATTTGCCAATTATTTCCTGGTTTTTAAATTAACCCCTTGTTCGAGACCGAAATTTCAGTATTTCGACGCTTTTTCAAAGCCAGGATCATTTGCGGAAACTAAGCCGACTAAGAACGCAGTCAAAACGTAATTATTTGAACAATAAAAGTGTGAAGTATTTATTTTCTTTTTCATTTTTGGTTTTTTAAATTTTCAGCTTAAGTTTTGTAAATTGAGATACATTTTTAATAAGAAAATAATGTTATCCATAAGCATTAAAGTACGAACGAATTTACGGGATACTCTGTATACAATTATTACTGATTTATGAAAATATTGCAAAATATAAATACTATATATATTAAGTAATATAAATTACGTTGGTCACACAAATACACTTGCAAGCAAGGAAGTTTTTCGCCTTATGCAAATCATGTGTGTAAAAATGTATTTAGTTCAGAAATTAGATATATTTAATTTTAAATCGGAACACCTCATTTTATGAACAATTTATTGCTCTTGAAAGTGCACTTAACTTGGCTAAGTTACATATTCTTTTGAGAAATCTGCATACATTAATTCCTGTCACTTTAAAAGAATTTCTGTAAAAACACAAATTACATGTCTAATTTAAAATTGGAATAAATTATTTTAGAAACAATTTATTGCTC
Organism: Rossiulus vilnensis; assembly: GCA_034700785.1. NCBI lineage: Eukaryota > Metazoa > Arthropoda > Diplopoda > Julida > Julidae > Rossiulus > Rossiulus vilnensis. Next base: position 4,505 of record JAQIXS010004563.1, read on the forward strand.
TTTAAAATAGCCTAATTTGACTAAATTATCCTTATCAATGTGTCATGTGAAAAGCCTCATAAAACAGCTGTTATCTATTTTTTTCGCAGAAATTCTTATTTCATTTGTTTATGAAAGAATTTCTATAAAGAATAACATGTTTTCTGATAAATTTTCAATGATGATGTATGACATAATTTGCTTGAAACACGATACATTTTCTGGACAATTTGTTTAAATTTTTGACACTGCATTTTCAGGCTACTATCCTACCAAGTTAACGCAGAATTAAAATCAATTAAGGTGCTTTTAAAAGTACTTTAATTTATTCACCAAACGAACTATTCTGGTTTTAAGTTGTATATATATACATACTGAACAAATCGCAATAATTTTGTAATACCTAAAGGCTGAAACACCCTGCACAACCATTGTTGTTGCTGAACACAAATAAATGTTTATTTTGTCCTTCAATGGCCCAATATACAAACAGCACACCTGATCAGTAAAAAACCCATTTCCATCATACGAAAAGGATTCAAACTACACAAAAAAGCAGCATTAATTTCGCAGAAAAAAAGCAACAAACCAAATAAAAAAGGTCCAGACTATTTCGTACCGCCCTAGTTTTGTGTCGAAGTAAAGAGTTTTACAAAAGGAAAAACGAAATTGGGCTGCATGCTATTAATCACTGGTTACATCTGCGAAATTATTTCTGCGTCCAAAACATACTTTTCCAACGACATTTTCCCAAAGAATAATCGATTCGGATGCAACATGCTACAATTGCAGCAGCGTGAAATAGCCCGGATAGAAACCACCTTGCACGCATATAATGGACAAGTACAAATTGTAGATTACATACGTCCGTGGACTGCAAATTCAAAATACGGCAGTGAAAGGCTTCACAGCTAGCCTGTATCATTTACAAAGCATAATTTAGGGGGAAATTTCATTGTGCTTGGCGGCATAATTGTACTGCAGATACGGTGAAATTGTGAAACGATTAATATGCAAAAGAAACCGCATTGAAATTAGGGGGTGAACGGATGAAATGAACTGGCGTCTGCAGTAATGTATTCGTTGCAAATTATTAAATCAATTAATTAGTGGTTTCAAGGCTGCAATATCACAGGTTGTGAAAAACCCAAGCCGTGATCTAATTGCCATGACAGATGAACAAACAACTGAGCATATATTGGCCGATGGCAAATATTCGTTTGACATACTATCAAGTTTCATTATGGATATACATGTACATGTTTGGGATTATCGATAAATTGGCATAGAAAATCATTAACATTTCACACAAATCAATGTGAAAAGTGTGTTACTTTTTTAAGTAAACATTTTTGCTATTATTTTCAAGTCATACTTTAAATTTCAAATAAGATTCCAATTTATGTCACAATTGTAAGTTTGTTAATTGAAATCATATTTTGAGTTTAAAGTGTGAATTAAAAATGATAACAAAATGTTTATTTAAAATAAGTACTTGTTACTTGCTTTTAGTATTCATTTTTTCTATCATTTTTAAGTCACACATTACAGTTAAAATAAGATCCCAATTTATCATAGCTACTTAAAATGTTACTAAAGTAGCTATGATAAATTGGGATCTTATTTTAAGTGTAAGGTGTGACTTAAAAATGACGGCAAAAGTTTATACTTAAAACAAGTAACACACTTTTGAAGTACTTATTTTAGGTAAATGTATTTTATGTAACTGTGATAAATTTGTATCTTATTTTAAGTTGAAAGTGTCATTTAAAAATGATAGCAAAAAACGATTACTTTAAACAATGCATATACATTTCAAGTACTTATTTTTAAAACACATTTTAAATAACTTTAATAAATTAGGATCTTATTGTTAGTTTAAAGTGTGGCTTAAAATGGTAGCAAAATAATTATTTAAAAAAAAAACACTTTTACAGTGAAATTCGAACGTAGTCAATATAAATGCCACTTTTTCACTAAAAACTTAACAATTGATATTCAAATTTATACCTACTATGGTGAAATGCTTTTCCATAGTTCACTAAAAGTTTATTTTGGGTTTTCCTTCACTTTTGTTGGTGCAGCCTGCCCTTAATAAGTCTACGATGAAAGTTTAATTAATTTTTAACATCGTTTTGCGGTTAACTAGAATAATTAAATCAAGTTTTAATTATTTTAATTACTTTAGAGATTTATTTGCAATGCTGATATCGGATAACATGAAAATTTCATTAGCCAAAATAATTGGTTAAAATGCAATGCAGATAAAGCTTAAAAATTTCGTTAAGCTTTACATAAACTGGAATTATTCCTATCAAGCACAAAATGTATAAAAATACACACGAATAAAGTGTACATGCATTAAAACTTTTCGTCAATATTAAGTCAACATTTTTAGTCTTTGTGTCAATATATTTTTAATATGTTGTTGTAACAACGTTTTTGAAAAATAAAACAATTTATAGGGTTTTTTTAAAAAAAACAATCAATTCTTTCAGGTATGGCTAAAACAAAGCGCGATCGATCTTATACATTTCAATGCTTGATAAAATAATAGGCTACAGTTATCCCAATAAATCGATACCATACACAATTGATATTTTTAACAAAGAATTGCGAAGCTCTTGTGCAAACAGCAATGTGTGAGTTGGACGAAAATTATGTAAATTATGAAGTAAAATAATTCTTAATGCTATTATAATTCTGAGAATAGAAAATTTTAATACATTTAGTGTTACATATCAATGTCATTTTGGAATTAATGCAAAATACACAATACAATAATTTCGAAATATATAGGATATTATGTAACAAACTATTCTAAAAATACGTTCATTAATACATAAGAAGTATCATAAATAGGGACATTTTGAATGTTATTTCTGAATCTGAATATATCTGGAATTATATTGCACAATATATATTTGAAAATATATTCTGCTATGTATTTTCAACTATTATATAGTTTTCTACATATTGCATAGAATATAATTTCAGATATGTCACATAAAACACTAAAATTCTTAATTTGAATCTAACTTGCAGCAATAATTTTAAATTATTCATCTATTCAAATATCCTTCTAAAATATTTTTTAATTAAGACTTGTAATAAGAATGTGCCCACACCATTCTGGGATAAATTTCAAAATATATGTGACAATATATTTTAACAATATACCCATTACTAAACTAGATATATAATGAATTGGGAAGTTTAGTATACTACGTAATATATCGGAAATCATATGACACTATTTTAAAATATTTTGGGCAATATATTTTAAAACTAATAGTTTGCGTCAGATAGATAATAGCAATATGTCAGAATACATTTTACAATATATTGCACAGCATTTTAAAATATAGTGTAATATGATTTCAGATATATTACACTATATTTTTAAATTTGTTGAGCAATATAATTTAAAACTATTTAATAGTTTATATGTCAGATATATAACAGTAATATGTCAGAATACATTTTATAATATATTGCTCCAATATAATCTCATATCTATTACATAATATACTAAAAGTCCCAATTCAGCATATTTCTGGTATTTTTCTTGTGAGTAAATTTTAGAACATTTTGTCACATTTTTTTATATTTTTCCCAACATCATCAGTTATTTTTATGCAATTAAAAAAACCATTACAGTTCACGGAAATTACTTCAGTATTGTTTAGTACATCAGTGCTGGCAAAGTTTCACGAGCATCAAACGCATTATTTCATTTTGTACTCGTACCATAACGTCCTTTCCCTCTCCGGATTAAGTGCAATGTTTTGAACTATCATATATTATACGATCATAAAAGGCTGAATTTTTCAAATATCGATTCGTAGTGATCGCTATCACGTACTCCGGCGAATAAATCCCCATAAAGCCCACTTTTTTTCCTTCCATTAATGGCACCCATATTCAGGTTCATTCCCTTTAATGGTGGTTCAGGTGGCCATCATGGAAAACATCTCATCTGGAGAGCTGCTTAGCAAGGTATAAATTCACTTGGTAAAAAGCAGCACACTACATAATAGCTCACATATGGTCTATCATAACTTCGCCAAATTGCTCATTACATATGCGAGCATGCCAGGATGCATTCCTCCATGTCCCAAAACCTCTTTATGCATGAATAACGTTTAGTAAATACTTGGAATATATTAGTAGGTGGTGCTTTTGGAGAAGGGGGACAGAATTGGTGCTTGGGTGTTATGTTTATCGTCCTACGCTCACAACTGCAGACCTGCGATGGTAAATAGGTGGACATTACAGTGTAGGATTGTTCGGATGACAAAGCATCCTTATGCAGACGTACAACGAAACCTGGCAAATTGACCACCTTGCTATTTTGACCACCTGCTTACATTGACCTATTTTAGGGTCACTTTAAGAAGCCTGTGCTGCTAATGTTAATTTTTTAATATATTGATCAAATGCCTACTTTACTAATTTCCGAAAACAAAATTCCCTGGGTTTTCTAGGTTTTCCAGGGTAATATTCTTCTTTAAATTCTTTAAAAAGCTAACAGTCAAGCTAAATAGTTTAAAAAGTTTCAAATATATATGTATATACACTATGAAACCAGCTGTTTACAATGACCTACAGGGTGACTACTAATTTCCGAATGCAAAATTTCCAAAATTGTCCAGGTATTCCAGGGTTCTATTCTTATTAACATATATATATAGCCTATACAGTAAGACCTAGAAAATCCACCTGCTTACATTGAACAATTATATGGTACTTAATCTTACTCATAATGAAATCATAAAGATAATTTAGGGGCAATCAAGTTTGGTGTAAAAATGTATTAAAAAATATTTTTATTAATTTTTTTAAATTTTTGTTCGATACATTGACAACCTGACTAAGGTGACCGATCTTTTGGGAGTCACTATAGCCAGGTTTCACTGTGCTTTCTTTTCCAAACATGGTCCAAATGGAGCATTACTCTTAATGATCAATCCATTCCATCATTCATTAGCAGATTTTTAGCCCTAACTGACCATGGCAGTTTATCATTAACTGACCACTGCGTGGCGTTGATCCTCTCTCGAAGAAATCTGAACTCAATTTCTGGATTTCATGCCCGAAATGAATCAGCAATCTGATCACTTCTTAACGACCAGTGTTTGATCCTTCATTTTTCTTTCCTTTACCCCCACCCTCCTCCTTGATTTTTTTCCGTTTTTTCTAGCGGAATGTGAGTAAATCCCCAGATGTAATAATGCTTTACGAGTTCATCTGTAAACGTTACAGGAAAGAAATAAAAGGGACATATAAGATTGTGTAAAACCAATATTCACACGAAAAACGTCGTTCCTTGTTTAGAATCAGTCAACTGATTGAAAACGTGATCAAGACTGATCCAAAAGGTTGCCCAACATGCAAAAAGTCATACCTTTTTGCATCAAATACATTTATCAGAACAGTAAATATCAGTACCAATATACTGATCATATACTGTTATTAGTAAGAAGTGTAGTGATATCACTAACCATATATCACTAAACCACTATACTACTGATATCACTTAGCATACTGATATCAGCAGTCCCAAAGACCAGTATATGTATATCTGATCACTTCTTTATACTGAAATCAGTATAAAATCATACTAATATTAGTAGAGAATTACATACTGACAGCTTTACATATATACTGGTTTTTTGGACTACTAATAACAGTTTGCTTAGTGATTACAGTATGATAGTGGATTTTGAGTCTACTAATATTAGTATGGTGAGTGATAGCACTACATTATTTACTAATATCAGTGTACGATCAGTATATCTGTACCGATTATACCGATATATTCACCAGTGTATAGATGCAAAGACGATCACCATGTTTTTGTAGATATTTTACAGAAAAGTTTGACTTCACAATATAACATGTATTTGACTTCACTCATTTAAAAAAGCACTATTTTTGTCCTACCTTCCAGTCAAGGTGAATGTAAAGATGGCAAAAAACTGATATCAGCAATCCCAAAAACCAGTATATACCTGTATATATATACAGTAGTGCTATCTGTATAGAAACATACTGACATCACTAAGGTTATACTGATATCAGTAAGATTCTATACAGACAGCACTATACATGTACATGTATATACTGTTTTTGGGACAGCTGATATCAGTAGTATTAGTGATATAACTACATTTTTTACTAATATCAGTATATTTGTGCTGATATCTACTGTACTGATTATCTGGTCTTTGTATGACCTTCTATGAAATATTTCAGATTGTCCTATACTGATTCTTTGCTGATATCAGTTTATATACACTGTTTTTTGGGACAACTAATATCAGTAATATCCTGTTTTTGTAGATTTTTTTACAGAAAATTTTGACCTTAGACAGAATTCAATTTTTTTATGATAACACTTCAGTTCACTCATACTTTCCAGACGAGGTCTGCCATCGATTAATTTCAGTTATTCCTTCGTGACTTACAGGCAGTACACCTTTAATGCCCTGTTATCAAAAGCAATTAAGCTTTCCCAAACACAAATGCCTTCGTAAACAATCGGTCGTATTTTTTTTTAAAGCAGCTCCTCTATCAGGAAGAGCACATAAACGGTTGTTAAGAATTGCAAATTGCAAACGTGCTGCTAATGGACGTAGGAAAATGAAGCTTATTTCTGGCAGTAATTATCAGATTGCGAGGTAAATAAATCCGCATTTATCTCCGGGGCAAAAAATAAATAAAGGATGGAAAAGAGTTGGAGAAAAAGACGTCCCACATTCAAAACCGGGATCTTCCTCGTCATGGATGCATAGAAAGAAAGCATCATAAACTCGGTTAATTTAATTATTCGTTCCGCTACACGATTTCAAACGCCAATATTTGCCGAGTGTGGGCAATCTGGGGCCCCGAATAAAAACCCATTCGAGGATGGTAACAATGTCTGGTCGAGATTAGAAACTTCATAAGTACAAAAGGCAGCGTCCCACGTATTCCCACTACACCTACTTAATTTTCAATTCCAGTGTTAAATTAAACGTGAATGAAATAATGCAATCTAGGAAATGGGCTAATAAAAAAGTCCACTCGCTGCAAATTTCCCCCCTTCAATTAAGGATTTTTTTCTTCTTCTTCTTCTTCTTCTGCTTCTTCCGACTCCGTTGGTTGGCCATGTGCTTTCTTAAACACTAACGTTTCAACTCAATTCAATCCAGTTACCCTTCTCCAGGCGATGATATAAGTTGAAATCCACGGTGGTTGGAGGGAGTCAGGGCTCCCAAAAATAGGACAATAGGAAGGGGATTGTAGTGGTCAGCAAATTCGGACATCGGCTTCTGAGTAGTGGAACGTGTCAGTAAGAACGGAATCAGTGTAGAATCATACTGATATCAGCAAAGAACCAGCATATGGCAATGTGAAATTATATTTCCTACAAGGAACCCTGGTGAAAAGGCCAGTATAATCGGTACATGAGATATTGGTGCAAATGTACTGATCTCATACTGATATTAGCAAGAAATGAAGCGATATCACGAACCATACTGGGATTAGTAGTCCCAAAAACCATTATAAGAGTGATATTACCAAGCATCCTGATATTAATAGTCCCAAAAACCATCAGTATATCATCATACTGATATCAGCAAAGAATCAGCATGTGGCAAATCTGAAGTAATATTTTCTACAAGGAACCCTTGTGCAAAGGCTAGTAGGCCTATAATCAGTACAGTATATATCAGTGCAAATATACTGAACACATACTGCTATTAGTTAAAATATAGTGATATCACTAACCATGTGGATATACTGGATAAGTGTATATACTGTTATACATGTATACACTGTATATTGTGGTACCAGTACAGAATAATACCGATATCAGCAGAGAATCAGCATGGATCAATCTTAAATAATATTTCCAACAATGAACCTCATTGAAAAGATTAGTATAATCAGTACAAATATACTGATCACATACTGATATTGGTAAAAAATGTAGTGATATCACTAACCATACTGATATTAGTAGACCCAAAAATCAGTATATTCATATATAGTTATACCAGTATACATATAGAATCATACTGACATCACTAAGATTATACTGATATCAGCATAGAATCTATCGGCTATCACCAGAGAAACAAGTACTGATGTCTGCTCCAGGGAATCACTTCTTCCAGTAGGGTCTAGCAGGTCAAGTGGTCAGTGAAGTAGGACGTACAACTAAGGACTTTTATGGTCAGGTTGAACAGTTTGTCGATGGAGGATCAAGGGAAGGTATGAACTGTTGGGAAGGTTATTGATATCAGAAGTCAGCACGAGGTCATCACTGTCGAACACGCTTAACATACTGACGTCATTCCCAGCTCATCCAACGCCTAATTATCCCAGACTGGCGTCACATATTAAGCCGGACATTCACCTGGCTATTTTCAAAAATACGTTATAAGAGGATTTAAACCCCAAAATCGGTTGGATCCATGCGGCCATCGCGTGATATTTGCGTATCGTGTTGTTTCCTAACCCCCACCCCCCTCTCCTCCCATCAAAAAGTGGCCCTAAATTAAAGGGGGCATTATGCACGGACCTAAATATCTGTTACCGGAAATGAGACAATGTGTAAGCACGCCTGTAATGCCCTCATAACGGAAAAGATAAGTGGAAAAATGGCGTTGAATTCAGATTTATGTCGACCGTGGGATCGCTAAATATTGACCTCCGATGGTCACTGCGGTGGTCAGCTCGAGCTGCGTGATTTAATGAATATGCCATTAGCACCTAATGACATCCGAAATGCATGCAAAGAGGGGGTTGTAATTACCAGTTACCAGCCATGAGGTCTGAGCCAATCAAAACCGGATTCGCATTACATTGTACGTCGTATGTCCATGACGTCGAAAAACTCTTTTCCAAGTTGTTCAGAAAATTAATTGCCGCTTTTAACTGGGCCATAAAATCGTATTTGTAGTTCTTAATTATCGGTCTGTGCGACGCAATCGGCGTTCAAACTGGGGTTTAACTAAATTGTATGGCTTGTCTTCAACGCCTTAAGTTGGGGTGGGGGTGACAATGTTCCCCCTAATGGGGGGTTGTGATTCATGAGGTGATCGGATTGTGCTTACTGCTAAAACATGGTCGTGGCCTTAACTGCGTACTGGAGGCAAATAATGTAAGTTAACAGAAACAGAAGAATTTTAGAAATTAGACAACCAGATTAAAATACAATGACCATGGACGTAGACGCATGGTGTTCACGACCAAGTGTTCCTCATAGATGGTTCCAACATCTTTGAAGATGTTGTATTGGAGTCCATATGTTATTTTAGAATTTTAGAAATTAGACAACCAGATTAAAATACAATGACCATGGACGTAGACACATGGTGTTCACAACCAAGTGTTTCTCATAGATGGTTCCAACATCTTTGAAGATGTTGTATTGAGGCCATATGTTATATGTTTTGTACTCAACATCTGGTTTATTAGTGGGAAATGAAGGCATTAGAAAATGATGTAATGATGCATAATGCGATGCAGCTACATGTACATGTATGTGTTTTTATGAATTTAGACATCATAATTCGGATGGAAAAGTTGAATTGACCTTGTATGGGGTTATAAAAATGTGCATGAATATTTTATAAATGACGATGTATGAGCCATGTACATAGGCTTGTACAGTATAAGTCAATTTACTATGGTTATTTAAGGACATTGCCAACTTTAAATAAAGCCATGTATGGAGACATTTGATTTTCTATTAATATTTCTATTAAAACAATCGTTACTGCTAATTTCGTTTAAGCAATAATGTAGTGTAAATAATGTAAGATGCAAAATGTAAAGGAAAGTTTACCTTTAATTTAAAATTACAGTATTTTATTTTAAAGGTATAGACATATAGATGAACATATCTGCAAATATGTTGACATGTACTGTATGGTCATACGAATGAATGTAAAACATTTATATACATGGACTGATATGTACATGAATAGACAAATAGTCATTTGTGACCAATTTCTTGTCTAAACATGTATGGAATAAGTCAAAGATGTTCATATATGACTTAAATTACTTTGTCCACCAGAAAAACTTAGTTTTATAAATCTGATGTGCTACAAATAAATGGAACTTTAATGAACTTTTATCGTAAACCTATAAATGTTTTTTCCATCAAAACTAACATTGTAGATGTTACTTTAATTGGAGCTTACTGGACAGGGTTATTTAATATATGTACAGTGGAACCTCGATAACTCGAAGTCGCAGGGGACCCCCAAAAATATTCGACTTATCCGAATTTCGAGTTATCGA
>JAQIXS010004564.1:0-14781 GCA_034700785.1 Rossiulus vilnensis
GTTCGAAGTTCTGAACGCGCGTTCCAATCGAACGAATCTCGGTCAAATTAGCTAGTTAATAAAACGAAATAATAGGAAAAAAATTGAACATTTTGTGAAACGTTAGGGGATAAAAAATACTGACGCATGAGCGGTTGCAATTTAAATTGCGACAATTACTACGTTTACATGCACTGTTTAACGTATGTTAACTTGAACGGTGTTGAGGTCACCTTACTGTGTGATTTATCTTAGCTGAGGTACCTTCATTAAGCCCTCGGCAGGAGGGCTGTTTAAACCAAAAAAGATGTTTTGATTGATCTAAAATACCCATGTAAAACGTTCAGCATAATTTTAAAGAAATCACTCGTCACTTTTTGTTTCCTGTGTTTTTGGGTTGCATCTAAAACCAGATTTAGGCTGATTTTGTGACTTGGACTTAACGATTTGCAGAGGCAATCTCGTACGCACAAGGCCGAATCGGGTTTTAACACACCCGAAAAGACCACACCCTCAAAGTCCTTAATGCTAGTTTTTAAGCAGAGGATTATGGGGTTTTCGCCACATTTCAGCACTAGATGGCAGACTTTTCAGTCTTACCATGTAAACTCATGCCATCCTGCGTTGGATTGAAGGGCTTCTCGGCAGGACTGCTTTAAAAGTTGCATGTAAACGTAGTTACAGTGATTGTTCGACTTACCTTACCTGGGTGGAAATGTTGAATATGGCTCTATATGAGGTTTTGTGTCATAATTGGCCATGTATGAGCCATTTACGGCCATGTCAATTTTAGATTGAGCCACATATGACTGCATACAGGCTAATTTTAAATCTAAAGACTTGTGATTGTTTTCAAATTATATATCACTCACATAATTATACCCAATTATATATATATATATATATATATTAACCTGTAATATTATTGCAATCTATTGTTTATTAAAGACAAAGTTATAAAATAAATTTCAACTATAATATGTCTTCCAAGTATGGACATATTGATGAACGTACAAGTTGTATGATCATATCTATGAATTTGTTAAACATACATTGTACTGTATATACATTAGTTGACTGTAATAATGTTAAAACATACGGATTTATGGATTCAAGTTAACAGGCAGGCAATGGATTAGCTCCAGCTGGAGCGCTCATGAATGGAGGCCTTCAGGAATAGAGAGGAGCAGGAGCTCAGCAGGTAGATGATTTAACAAGTCATAGCGAATGTCATAGCCTTGAGTTGTCAATGTGTAAAGACAGCATACATGAAAAAGCATGAGATCAATACAGTTGAACACCAAAATTATTTGGTTCTTTGTCTTCTCAAGTGCATGATGGACATTTTTGGGAAGCACACATTTAACCTTAAGCAAACATTTAAGTGTTTGTAAATAGAGGGAGGAGGAATAGAAGAGGAGCAGATACACTAGATGATGTGACACGTTATAGTAAACCAGGTTTAGGCACCCAAATTCAAGGTGTCAAAGGCAGAATTAAGTGAAGAGACAGTGTCGCTGTGGCAACTTCCGGTTCCAGTCCAAGCGTGGCGAATTAGCGCTTTACCAGAGGCACTTCAGGGACGCCGGTCCATTTATCAGGCTTTAGGAGGAGTCATAAAGACGTCCTCATCGCATGTGCTCAGCCTGAGATAAAGGCCCCGCGCATCGTCATGCCAGGCACGTTTGACCAAGAGCTGGGATTCGGCCCAAGGGCGCCAAAATGGACTCTTTATCACTGGGTAAGATAGCGCTTTGGCAGCGGAAACATATTAGAAAGTGCACCGAAAAAGGATTTAAATCGCTCGACGATTTTTCAATATCGTAAAACAGAATCGTGCCGGACAGGCCCCAACACCAGCATCGATTTTCGGGCCTGGCATGTGTACAGGGTGAGCATGCCACGGCAACAGGGCTCCACGACATTTTCATCGTGGGTCTGTTTCATAGCATCACCATTTCCTGGATATCGAATCATCGCATGGACTAAGTGCCAATCTTTGCAGAAATGAGTGAAACATCCACTCACTAAAACAACCTAACCAAAGCTGAACCTAATCGGAAGAGAACTGGTGTTTTCAATGTGGTATGGCCGTACATAACCTAACCAGAGTCCTTTGCAAATATGAAATTTTTCAATAATCTGCTATTTCATTTGTTGTGATGAGTTGTAGGTAATCCAGTGACAGTATCAGATCATCAGGCATTGCGTATCATCGTTTATGAAGTTTGTGCGTTTACATGGTGGATATTAAGCCACGTGACAAGTACACAGTGGACGGAATGTCACCAGTTCCAAAAAGTGTTAACAGAACATAGGACTTTTTGCATTACATTTTTATTTCAGTATTTCTGGTTATGCAAATATCCAATGAGATGTCAACATTTGCATTAAATCCATTAATTATAGAGCTGTAATTAACAATGCAGATATGTGTAACAGTAGAAAACTAGACATGATACTATTTGTAGTAATGCCCTTACTATCAGTGATATCAATGCAGACTAGTGATATAGAAAACACATGTAACTAGAAAAAAACCAATTTTATCAAACAAAACGTTTCTTTGACCAAATCCACCATAATTGACAAAGAGCAGCTTTTTTATACCTTAATAGTTATTACATTAAACAACTTATTTATGTGCAAAAAAACGACCAGAATACAAAAAATATACACCCTAACTGGCGGGAAACACCCAATCTATTATTCAAAAGTTATGGAAAAACCAATGATTATGCATCTTAAATTAAATTAAATTAAACTATCAACATCTGTTTCTATCGCACAATCACTGAAAATCGTTGATTTAAAATGTGTTATGCCAGTTAAACTTAATAAATTTTGATTTAAATTCGAATTTATTAATATTAAGACGTTAAATGAATTTTTTAGTAATTATATATAAAAAATCTAAATTCATGAAGTTGCACCGTGCTTTTAAAATGCCACAACTCAGGTACTCCTTTAATTTAACACAAGCAAATGTTACCAATAGCAACAAATGGCATGTGGGTATAAAACAACGTTTTGAGATCAACTTCAGACCATTCTGACAACAAGGCCATTTTGAAGCATCTTCAGCATCCAGCACTAATGGAGAAAAAAAGCCGAATAAACGTCTTCGACCATTTCCCAAAACGCAACAATTACCAGGGGCACAAAACTCACTTCTGCGGCCGCAAACACTGACCGTTACTTCCAGCTGACCGACCAATGGGATGCTGCTATGCCACATGCATTATTAGCAAGCCAAAAAAGCCAGAAAAGCTCTGCATGCAAAGCGCTTTTGGCCTCAACCCCTTGTTTGCTGTGGTGGGTCTTCCCCTTCCGTCGCATTTTTAATGGGAATATCCCCTCAAGCCGCGTCGCTCCCTGGGCGCTCGTAAGCCCCGTGGCATTGTGGGATATTGTTAAGGGCTTAATTGCTGTTATTGAGATGCTACTAAACGACGGAGGTCGCAGACGGTAACCCGAGCAGACAGATTGAGACCGCTGAGATAAAGTTAATAACCATTGTTTCATGACGTTACCAAATGAAATAAGCAATTTGTAGCCTATATGATATTAAAGTTCGTGCCACCATAATACTTTTCACAAAAAGTGAAATGTCTTTTTGTGGGAGAAATATGGGAATCTAATTGCAGCTGGTATAAACCTGAAGTTTACATAAAGTTTATTTGGTAAGGTTTGCTGTATGACTGGGATCGCAGAAGGAATAGACATTGGCAATGATATATTGATATTACATGTAGTATACAATAATTGTCAAAGCCCTGGGAATCAGGTAATGACATAACCAGAAGGAATTTGCCAAATTTATGTAAAGTTATATTATTTCATTACGAATATAATCTTTTGTTTCATATACATCACCAGACGAAATTAGCATATGTATTGACATCAGAAGGGTGAATAACCAGGAGCTGATGATATCACTGCAAGGAATAGATATTGGCAATGATATCATCAAATTATATAATAAATGGATGATCAAGCCAATGGAAGATGCATGTACATGTAACTGTCGAATATACATGAATGTTAAAATCTTGCTAATTTACTAATATCTTCATAAATATTTTATAAACATGTATTTAACAAACATATTATGCGCCAACAAAAAGTTGACACAATAACATTTCATAAAATACATGCATAGTTTATGTAAACACACACCATGGTGAATGTGACAACTCATCTTCTACCTAACCTACAAACTAACCAATCAATACATAGAAATATTACATAGATTGGCAATACATATATAGACAATACACAGATTGGGCGTCGTATATAAGTTATGAACGCAATCATTCACGTGGCTAAACATGACTTCAAGAAAGACAACACTATAGAGGACACTTACAAAGGTCACAAGGTAGTTAGGGGTATAGAAGATTACACAAAGCACATAGTGCAAACATATCAGGTGCGACACCCACTAGCTCTTAACACCCACCAGTCAACCAACCAACCAGTGTTCAGAGGAATGCCGGTGGAACGTCTGACAGCATCCTGGATCTGCATGACAATGCCATTATGGAAAGCGAGTAATAAAGGCGCTGCACAATTCTGCTCAATGCCATCATTTCCTTGGGCAAACACCTCGGCTTTTGCATTGATATAGAATGTAGGGGGCTGCAAATTCAACTCCCGAAGCGGAGGGTAGAGGGCAGAGACCATCCCCAACCCATGCCAGAGCGATTTCTTTAAGCACCTCTAATATTATGCAAGATACATCTGCCCACCTCCACATAGCTCAGGAGGATGGGGGTTAAAGCGCTGAAAAACAGACTCGATTTCCCTAATCGAAAAGGGCCTTTATCGAAATGCCCTATGCATATAGAGCAGCCCGTGGTAATCCGCACCAATTGAATAGCACGAAGTGGAAAAATATTTGCTCAGCAAAATTAGGGAAATTGTGCTATAATACAATTGAAGCGTTGCCACCAGGACTCGAGCCCAGACAAACTGAAAATGAGTTTGCTTTGGATTTCTCTGTGAATCCAGTGCCAAAGCGAGTGCCGCCCTAATCACGCTTAGGGAGGAGGAGAGGGAGGGAAGAAGGTAGTATGAGGCACCTACGCCGGAAGTGCAGGCGCATGATACTACAAGAAATTGGGGGAGGAGTGGGAGGTGGGGTGGGGTGTCAACACACGCATACACAAACAATAGGAGCCCTGGCAAGCAATTGATAGAGGATTTTTTCCTCAAACGCTGAACATGAATTAAGCTTGCCTCGCAAAGCTTTTGTCATGGTTATTGCATCTTTTGGAGGATTACATCGAAAGGGATTATTGATTTTTTTCGGCTTTTTCTTCCCTTCAGTCTGAGGTGCTACCTTAGTTTTCCTTTTTCTCCACAAATCGTCATCTTAGCAATCTTTTTTTCTCTTGAGCGCAGACCCATGTTTCGCAATAGAAAACAAGAATCGAATTCATTGCAAGATGGCGCTGGCTTCGTCTTACTATTGTCAGTGAGATTATTTTATCTTGAATCATTTTTGGTGGATGAAATGAAAACTGTTTTTAGATCGATGTCAGCTATTTAAGGAAAAGCTTTTACTGGACATTTCTCATGGAGAGGCTTTTGGCAAGCATTAAAAATAACAAATCTCACAACATTTAGTGGAAATGTAAATGTTGAACTAGTGTCATCTGCTCGGTAATGACATTATCTTATTTGAATAAACTGCATCAATTGAGCATAATAAGTGCAAGCGTTTTGCAATAAGAGTTTGGTCATTCCCACTGCATCATGTTTTCTCCAAAGCAAGCAATGCGAATCTGGTTATTCATGGGCATGTATGGTTATGTATAGAAATACATGGATTTTATTGACTTATATCAGCAGCGTATGGATATATATAATAATGTAAACACTTGCATGCATGTGGATATGTATGAATATAATGTTTTATTTTATACACTCCTATAAACAGTATTGTATATGGTCATAAGCAATAATGAAAAATATTTATAGTCTATGGATATAACAATAATACTATATGTAAGAATACATATAACTAAATTCGAGCATGTATGCATTTATGACTTATATAAACAGGGCATGGTCATATATGGAAATGGACGTTCATGTTCATTTGTGGTCAATGCCTGCTATAGTACATGATCATAAGCAATAATGAAAAATATTTATAGCCTATGGATATGTAAGAATACATATGACTAAATTCGAGCATGTATGTATTAAAGACTTATATAAACAGTGTATGGTCATATATGGAAATGGACATTCATGTTCATTTGTGGTCAATGCCTGCTATGACCATATAGGTCATGTATGTCTATACATGGCCCATACTTACTTTTTTCAATTCATGGACCCTTCCTGCTACCTGGGAGAGGTTGGGATGGGAGGCCCCTAAGCGGGCTAAGCTTCGTCGATCCCATCAGAGGCCTTGTTTTCTAATTCTCGAAGACAGCGAGGGGCCCCTAGGCGGGTGCAAAAACGCAAAACGGATAAAAAAAGGATTTTAATACGCGCATTAAGGAGCGAGTCATTGTG
Organism: Rossiulus vilnensis; assembly: GCA_034700785.1. NCBI lineage: Eukaryota > Metazoa > Arthropoda > Diplopoda > Julida > Julidae > Rossiulus > Rossiulus vilnensis. Next base: position 6,511 of record JAQIXS010004564.1, read on the forward strand.
ACGAAGTTAAATTGCTTCGCTTTATGAAACGCATATCGCACCCATCCAACTTAACTGCATTATGCGCATCATAAGCCTTCAAATGTAGCCCCTTTTTAGAAAAACTGTAGAAGGCTTAGTTAACAATGCGCTCGGGGCCCTTATCGTGAGCTGGCGCAGCGGCACCCTATGATTGCTTTTTTATCTGAAATCATTATCAATAAGTGTATTATTAACATGCTAGGAGCATTATTCTGAAATTTTCGCCTCAAGTGACAAAACAATTATAGCTTAAGTACCGTAATCGGGGCTCATTTCCCTGGCGAAGTGGAGGCGCCCCCTGGCGGCTTAGGGCATGCGATGGGAGGGAGCCCACCCTGGGTTTTTGGCGAAGTGGAAAAACAATGGCAGAAAGAAGGCAACTGGAAATGATGAAATCTTTAAATTTGGAAAACATTTGGACGTTTGGAGAAAAAAAAATCAACTTAATTGGTTTTAAAAAAAAGGATTTTTAAAACTTGTGTTTCAGGAATAATGAAAACTAGACGCTTTTGGAGGATGTGTGTTTGGAGGATTTGTAGTAGTGAGAGAAATATAACTGTGAAATTTGTATTTGTAAGAGGAAAAAACTGAAGTTGGAGATGAGTAAAAAAAATGTAAACATGGAAAATTGGACTTACAGATTAAGTGAAGAAGAAATTCTAGAAACGCTGTATTATAAATGAAAATTGCACTTGGAAGTACAATAATTATTGAAACAATTTGAAAAAAGTTAATTGGAGATGAGAAAAATTGTAACTTGTGTAAAATTCAATTCATTTTATAAAATTAAGCTGCACTTGGGAAACAAGAATTAGTAATAAAAAATGTGGACATTTGGGAAAAATCAACTTCGAAATAAAAATTAGAGATGTTTTTAAAACAATGCTTTACGAATAATTATGTGCGGATGTGTAAAATAATACTAATACGAGCGTGTGGAAAATTCAACTTTGGAATGAGAAAAGAAGAACTTTCAGAAAAAGTACAATAATAAAGAAAAATAATTGAAATTTTTGAATAATTCAACTGGGTAAATTGATAAAATCCTGAACTTAAAAGGGAAAAATGGTGATTTGCAAAAAAAAAAATATGTTTAAAGGAATAATAATGAAAATTGGAATTTGAAAAACATTGTGATAGGAAATGAGAAAAAAAAGGCAAACTTGGAATGAAAATTGTGCTGATTTTGGAAATTGCAATTGGTAAAAAATATGGAATTGGATTAAATAAAAAATCTTAAAAATTTCAACTGGACTTACAAGTACACAATAAAGACAATAAAGTTGGATAATAAAGATGTATAAAACAATTCCGTTTGGGAATGATTAATGTTGGAGATTTGAACTAACTTTCTGACAACGGAGATTTACACACAAAAATGGTAGTTTGAAATAAGAAAACATGGAAATATGGAAAATAGGACTTTAAGCGAACACGTGATTTTTTAACATGTTTATCTGTAAATGACATGTAAAATGAAAAAGAGCGAAAAATAATAGTGCTTCATTTTTTTAGTGTACATTTTCGCTTAAAGTACTCGCTACGGTTCCAATTGATACCATAAATGCCTGCACTCGATATTCCAGTACGTTTTACTGCCGCTAGGGCTGACTTCCAAAAGGGGTCATGTGAGGTATCAAATTGAAGCTCTCATAGTCCTGCATCCCATCCTGGTCAAGCCATGAAAAAATAAACAGACTTTGCCTTTCCAGTGCAACAACATACCCCGTTTTGCACAGACTCCGTAAGAAAACGTTCTATTACATATAGACTGCATACACAGTATTTTACGTGTTTTTAACATGTTTATCTATAAATAACATGCAAAATGAAAAGGTCTCAATTGATACATAAATGCCTGTACTCGATATTCCAGTACGTTGTACTGCCGCTAGGGCTGACTTCCAAAAGGGTTCGTGTGAGGTATCAAATTGAAGCTCGCGATGCGCCTCATCCCGTCCCGGTCATGCCAAGACAGTCGTCGGCGTCCTTCCGGCGCTTTATTAAAAAACCCTGGTGATATTTTATGGGGATTAGGCTGGCTCTGGTGCAGCAATTGATAAAACTCGTAAAATATCGCTGGCGGAGTGTTTCATAATGCCGAAGCCATTTGCGCAAATGGGGAGAGCGCTCGAAATCCCCGGATTTATAATGGCGCTCGCGACTCCTTGCCTGCGCTCCATTAGCCCCCGCCCCCGCACCCGGGCTGGGGGCAAGGGCTTACTCGGAGCCCCCCCTCCCCTCGCCTTCAAAAGCGACGTTTTTGTTGATGAAGATGTGCCTGCGGCTTAGCGGCTGGCTGCCATATCGCACTTGCCAGGCGGCAGCACCCGTGATACGACACAGGGGGCGCTGGTGTCAAGTGGGGGCCCAGGGAGCCTAATTGAGCCCGGGGATGGGGGTTCTGAGCTGGTTTGGACCTGTGTGGGTCCGAAATCTGGGGGTGATTCCACAACCTGAAATTGGCCAAAGATATCCAGGATATTCATATCAAGATGCCCTAGGATCTTCAGGGGATTTTAGGGGAACTCCTTGAATGGTTCCTATAGGGGTCGTCCATAAAATCGATCCTCCAACCATGCGAATTGGGTTGCAGGTGGCAGACATTTTTCATGCACATGTATAGGCCTAGGATCTTAGGGGTGATCCATAAAAGACGTCCAAGGCAGCACAAATTGCTCAGAGGATCTTAAAAGGATCCCATAAATGTCAAATGCGGCAGAGGATGTTAGGGGTCGCCCATAAAATGGCACAGGATCTGAGGGGGTTATGATGGATACCTCGGAGAATCGTTGAGGTCGTCCATAAAGAACGTCACAAACAGCACGAATGGTTGGGACGGATCTTAGGGGTCTTTGATAAAATAATTCGTCCTAGATTACACAAATTGTACAGACGATCTCAGGGGTGGTCCGTTAAGGATGTCCCAGATGGCACGGATGGTTTAGATTACGGAAGATTTTAAGGGTAGTTCATAAATCACATCCCAGATAGTACCAAATAGTCAAGAGGATCTTTGGGGACGATCATAGCAGACATCCTAGTTAAAACAAATGGTCCATAGGATCTTTGAGGACACCCCGAATAACACAAATTGTCCAGAGTCCTTGGAGTCTTTCATGCATTTCATAAATGCAGCAAAAATACTGTAAAATTGCTAATGGCAAATTCGTTCAAACTCCACAAGTAATTAATTTTTAGCGAATCATAAGCTATTTTAGAGAATTTTTTACAGAATAACTATGAATGTTTAAAGATATTATTTTCAAAAAAAACTGCTTAACAAACAATGGATTTAATCGAGAAAGGGAATTTTAGCGAGTTTACCATGATAAATTTTGGGCATATTTACAGATTTACCACAATTAATTTTAGGACATTCAAAAATAAAAAGATTGTATCTTAGTAGTAGACAATTGAAGAAACAGATGCAATTCATGATCATTTAACACAAAATTATGTTTAAAAAATGGGAATAATAATGGGAATTTTCTGATGAACTAGATCCCACGTCATTGAATTTAATTTAAAATTGAAGAAATTTAAATATACATATTGTAAACGATGCAATGAAAGGAACACGATTGGCAAAATTGCTGAATTAAATTAGAAATGATGGATTTTTTTTCTTAGAAGTATTGGAATTTAAGTGCATTTACCGAAGATGTGAATAATCAAGAATTATAAATACCAAGTAAATTTTAAAAAATTAAGCCATCACATGACAGTATTTTAGAATAACTACGTTGAAGGACATATGGTCGTCCATAAAAGACGTTACAGATAGTACAAATGATCAAGGAGGTCTTAAGGGTGGTCCATAAATGGCGTGTCAAAACGCCAAGGACCTCATCGTGTTTTCGCAGCAAAACCTTAAGCCCCGCTTAGGCTTAAGTCCACTTAAATCGATTTCCGGTCAACCGAAAATGTAAATCAACACGCCAATGGAAGACAATTTCAGACGTGAAGGGTTTTTAGAACATACTTCATTCAAATATTGCAATAAATACATAGCAGTTTATTTGTTTAGGGTATTTTCTAATGTTACTGAATTGATAAAGCTTGAATTTCTAATATATCTATAAATGTGCTTCAATTATAGAACTTCTGGGAAAATTAAATCATGTGTAGTTTAGTTTTTCAAGTAACCTTTCCAAATACGTAACTTCCTGTAGTTTTAAGTTAAAAACGAAACATTTGCGATTCAGGTTTTCGAAACTAATAATTTTTATATTACAAGTATATTACAGTATCTAAGATTTCTTCTGTTTAAATCTTTGATATTTTAAGTTAAAATCATGATATCAGTTTTTGATGTAGTTTTTTAATAAAAATTAATGTCCTAAAACTCAGTTTTGCAATTCTTGAAAAAATGTCTTCGAATTTACCGCTTAATATAGATTATTTTTCAGTAACAATCCATTGTTTATGATCTACTTTTTTAACATTTCTTTTTTATAATCCATTTATAATAATTCAAAAAATATGCCTAACATTACTCATGGTAAAAACACATAAAATTCATTGCTTGTGATCTAGTTTTTTTATTGAAAAATTTATAATAATTTATGCATAATCAACATTTATAATAATTCTGTAAGAAAAATGCCCCCAAATTGCTTAGTGCAAATTCACTTAAAATCTATTATTTTTCGATAAAAAATCAACCATTTGGGATTAGTTTTTCGGAAACTTTACATTATTATTAACATTCTGCGTAAAATGAACTAAACTTCCTCGTGTTTAATACTTTAATATTCTAGGTTAAAAATAAATTATTTTTTCATTTAATTTTTTTAATCAAAATTAACGTCTAAAAGTTTTTTTTTTTTAAATTCTGCGAAAAATATCTTAAAATTCACTATGGCAACTCCATTATTCTTAACATTTACTCAAATCCTGTAAAATTATCATAAAATGCTTTTGGTAAACTCGCTTAAAACCCAGTAGTTCTCGATTATAATCCATACGTTGCGATCCAGTTTTTAAACAACAATTACAATTATTGTTCATGTTAAATACGCTTAAAATCAATATATTTTTGTGTAAATAATCTTCATTTGTGATCGCTTTTTTAGAAACGTGTCATTCATAACCAAACTTATTTAATATATTTCTATAAACAATGTGAGCATTTATCCTCTCTGGTCACTTGCCTCCAATTATCAAACAAATTTGATTTTTTTTTTCAGAGCAAGGGTTGCTTGGAGAAGCCCCTCCTCGCGTCAAACGGCTCTTTCCGGTGTTCCTTCCGGCCATCGTCATCAATTTCCGCTTCCCCTTAATCCGGCCACGTGACCTCCCCCAGGGCCCGCCAAACGGAGATAAATCTAATCTGTTTATTCAGCACTCGACGCGTGTTTGCCCTCCCTCCAATTTAATGATGAAATCAGAGGGTTAATACCTAATCCCCAGGCGGGTTTGCAGCCCGGGCTCTCTTAAGCTGACCAGGTCGAAAATTGCGACCACGTCTGGGTATTTTGCAATAAAAAATTGGGCATTCTGGGGTAAACGGACGAAATGATGTGGGTAATTTGAAAAAATAATGGAAACATATAGAAAATTAAGGTAAATGGTTTCGGGATAAAAAATAACACAATGACCGAACACGTTTTCTCGAAAATTCTAGTCAGTGGCAGATCTCATAAGTTGTTTAACAACCATACGTAGAAATGTGAAAAATATTCGTTTGATATACGCTCTGACGTTTTAGTTGAAAATTAACATTTTTTTTTCAAAATAAAAACTAATCTTTAATAGTTCATTGAGAAATAATCAGATATGTTTACACAGACGGATGAAAGCATTAAGAGCTTCAAAACACAAGTGTTGATATTTTTAAATAAGGCATGTTGCATCTGGTGACCTAGATAATCGGAAATATTAATTAGTACAAGTTTTTGATGAAAATAGCCAACGATCAGAAATATTTCTCATTCAGTAAAAAAATCATAAAACGTGTGCCTGGAAACAGCACCCAAAATGCAGTTCAAATGATTCAAATGAAGTGATTTTGGAAACTTTTTCGAGCAAACACACACCAGAAATATTTTGTTTTTCAGAAAAAGAAAAAACATTAATAAAAAAATGGATTCAGAAAGAATTATTTTCAAAAATATGCTAGGTAACCTATGCATAAAATTCTTTCAAAATCTTTAAATAAAACATCGTTTCATGAAACGCCTTCAGAAATACGTAGAAATACGCAATAAGAAACGACGAGAAATATTACTAATTAATAGAAGTTTTTGAAAATAACACCTTTAGGGTGATTATAGCAGATCTATTAAAATTCAATTCCCATAACCATAATAATATGTATTATAAGTATTACATTCACGCAAAAATTACAAATAATCATTTAGTGGTGAGTACTATTATGTAATACTAACATTAACATAAACAATTTTTATTATAAGTTTCTAGTCAAGTAAAGTCAGAAATAGGTCAAAATTATTAATACAATTTGCTACATTATAAATAATTGCGTCGTTTTTAGTAATTATATCTTTTCTTACATTAAAATTTTGTATAATGCAGGCACGTTGTTTAGTCATTTTTGGTCAACTTAAAAAAAATATTATGCAGAAGTTGCAGCAAAAAACAATGAGGAATTTTGCAATTCTGAGACTACACATAAAACACGCTCTCACTCCAAGAACCCCCTAATTTTTACGACTTCTGTTCCCCACAGTCTTCCAGGGTTTTCTGGGCCAAATTGTACCCTCCATCAATCCATAATTTCACAGAATGCAAAGCAAGGAGCCAAGTAATTTGCCTATTAAACGCAATTTGGGGCCTTTCTAACAAAAACAATGCAACCAAATTTAATGAAGATGCATTTCTGGGTGGTGCAAAAAAAACGCTAACGGCCCCACTCAACCGGAAGAACGATTTTTTAAAGCGCTTTTGTGAATTATGGATATGAGCAGCTAATTAAGTGCTTTTTGGAATTTGCAACTTGCCTGGGAGCAAATTAGGATTACCTTCTTTCTACGAGTCGGTTTAGCTCCAAGAACAACAGCCTCCAGAAAACTGCTGTTTGTTTAAAATGTCAAGTGCTCTAAATAAAAGTGACCAGTGCGGTAATTAAAGACCAATTGAGTCACAATCAGGTTCTTGCGATCTTTTCAATCAACTCAGTGAGGTGCAGAGGTGGAGTTTCCCATTCTCTGAAGAATGGATATTCTGAAGAGCGTTTTGATAAAGTTCGACGACTTATGGACGTTGTAGAAGACATCTTTTGGTGATCAAAAGATATGTCATAGGCCTGAGGTGGTCAAAAAAGATGTCTAACGGAAGTCAAAACAGACATCTTTTAGGTGTCAATAAATGCATCTTTTCAAAAAATGTCATTAACTGACCAAATTAAGACTTCTTCTATCGACATGTTCTATAACACATCTGAAAATCACGTCCTTCAGACAAAAAGGCTGGTCCTTTTCTTATTTATCAAAAGGGATGATTAAAAGAAAGGGGAAGTTAAGTTAAATTGAAATTTGTGTGTACATATGGACACAATCTCACATATACATGTAAGTACAACCTAGGCTACACAAAAAACATTGCCACTTGGACAAGGTTCCATATATAATGGGTTTTTAAAGGTAACACCTTAGTATAGGTTTCATTTTATTTCATTTACCTACCTGTACTATGGTCTATGTATAACAAGAGTAGCAAAAGCCTTAACCAATCAGAAATATTCAGCTTATTGGTTGGTTTTCAGCATTCCCCCTCATAGAGAAAGCCTCACCCATAATGCGTATGAAGCCTCTAAAATGGCCGCCAGTGCAGTGATTAAAGATTTTAACGTTTTGGAAGAATCTTGTGAGTACCTGAAATTGAACGAAGACGAAATTGATGGCATACACCTTGTTCGTGAAAAGGATACAAGTCGTGGAAAGTATGCAAGGAAATCCAAATTAGCCGCCAGCAAGGACAGGAAGTTAAGGCAGTTCAGGACAGGAAAGATCAATCGCACAACTGGCTCTCCCTTGCTATTGGTCCATTTGAATTCCCTTGCTACTCTTGTTATACATAGACCATAGTGTTTGGTTGGTTGTGGAGTTCGAAGGGCATACTGCACGAAAGGCAAAACAGTTTGACAGTTTGCTGTGTCCGGCTAGAGTCCGGTTTGAGACCCAGTTGGGAGTGTAGACCACACTCAAGCAACAACCCAGCTTCAAGCTACAGTCAACTCTCGGTAAAATGGAACTCCATAATTTGGAAATTTCGCTAACTTGTAAA
>JAQIXS010004565.1:0-14780 GCA_034700785.1 Rossiulus vilnensis
AAAAATCGCTTACATTATTTTCGAATAATGTTCGAATATTCGAATAGCAAGCAAAAATTTTCGAATACTATTCGAATTTAAAAATATTCGAATAAAAAACAACAGTTCGAATATTCGAACTCAAAATTTATTTTGGGTTTCGAATAAGCGAATGTTCGCATACTCGAAATACACAGCACTAGTCTTGATGGCAATAAGATGATGTAACGATGAAGATATCGATTTAAGATTATTTTGAACAAGTGTAAATACGGTGAAAATATCCTGACGGTAACACTTTTTGGACATTTCCAAAAAACAAACATTTATTTGCAAAATCTAAGCTTGCTTTTTTGTTTTTAACAACAATGTTTTAAATGACATGGCGTTGATAGCATGTTAACAAATTAAGAGTAACAAAACAACCTAAGAATTGTTTGCAAAAAAATGCTGAATACAATTTTAAAACAATTCTTAGGTTGTTGTTTTTACTCTTAATTTGTTAACATGCTATCAACGCCATGTCATTTAAAACATTTTTTTATAAAAAAAAAAGCAAGACTTAGATTTTGAAAATAAATGGTTTTTCCGTGATGGCTTCACCGTCTTTTTTTTTACCATCTACTTCTTTTAAATTTATCTTAAATTGCCTCAAATTCTATAAGACTGATAAGTGTTTCTAGGACATTTTAACAAATGAAAAAAATACGACACTTGTTAAAGATGATAAAGATGTTAAAGATGTTAACGTGAACTACGATGTCAACTCACCGTAACCAAACTTCACCGCTCCTCGATACACCTGTGGTGCTCCAGGCAGCGTAACACCGACTTGGCCATCCTCTGAATACGCCTTGCCCGTCGTCTTGTGTTGCCCTTGTCCAGCATCCTCCTGATGACCGTCATTGGAGTATCCATATCGCTCACGGTCTTCGCTGTCATTCCGAATGCCGTAGAGAGGTCTTTGTGTTGGAGCCGGATTGGACGTGAAGTGCTGACCTCTGTCGTAGGACACGGATCCGTAAATCTGTTGGCCGTCCGATGGACCGGGAACAACCGATGGCCTGACAAAAGAGGTTCGGCCCTCGTGTCCCGAAGAGAAGTGGGAAGTGTAACTGGAATCACCGGAAGACCCGTAGCGCCCCCTGTTATAAGCCTTGTGGGGAGCGTAGGTGGTTGGCGAGATGGTGCTGGTCTCGTGTGGGGTCACTTGGGGCAATGTGATCTGCGTGCTGGGATTGTAGTGAGTAGTATCCGGTCGCTTAGTGGTGGTGCCGATGCCGATGCCATTGGCCGAGTAGTTGGGAAGGGTGCTGCCACCGTAGTACTCGCCTTTGGCCTGCTCAGCCACACCCCCTGAAGAATAGCCAGATTCCCCACCTGAGGAAACCCGGATGCCTGATGCGTAAGACTGGGAGGGTGACACGTTCGTCCGGTATGTGCTGCTGTGCAGATGTTGACCAGAATCAGCCACGTGGACTTGGTAGGCGATTGGGCTCGGAGTGGTGCTGTAGACAATGTCTTTGGTCTTGGGAAGTGGACTGTGGAGGGTGACCGGGATGCTAGCGATTGGTTGGTACCGCTGTCCCTCCTGGGATGCTCCGTGACCACTGCCTCCTAGCGCGATGCTGTAACCATGAAGGATGGACCCGTACTCTTGACCGCTGGGTCCGCTGTGTCCAGTCTGCTTTTGTTTAGAATTCGTCTTGTGGATGTTTTGGCCTGTCCTGGAATGGCCATGGTCGCTTTGAGTAGCGTAACCATTTGGCTGTCTGGACGATGTCTGGCCATAGCTTAGGATGACCTTTTCTTGACCTTGACTGTTATAGCCATCGTTGGAGTTTGTCTGTCCGTAGCCACTGCCGGACACTGTGTGGCCAGACACTGTGGAACCATATCCATCGCTGCTTATTGTTTGCGCATGTCCGTATTGACCACCTGGTGCTGCTGGACTGTAACCAGCATTGCTAGGTATTGATTGACCATAGTTATTGCTGGTCACGGAATGACCGTATTGGTTTATAGGGATTGTTTTACCATAAAAGGGAGTGAATGTAGACTGACTGTAACTCTTGCTCACTGCCTGACCATAATCACTTCCGGTATTGTAGACAGACACAGGCTGGACAAAGCCACCGACGGATTCTTCCTTATAATAACTTCCACCAGAGGTTGATGGACCATAATTGTTACTAATCTCAACCTGGCCAATGCTGCTTGGCGTTGAAGAACCATAACTGTTTCCAGAGCTTTTGATGTAGATGTTTCCTGGTTTTGATTGTCCAAGTCCTGCTTTAACATGTCTTGTTTCATCTTGTCCATAATTGCTGCCATCGTTAGATGGGCCATAACCATTGGTGAATGTTGTTTTGCCATATCCAGACCCTTCCTGTCCATGACTGCCACCATATTTGGTAGACCCGTAACCATTGCCGACTGCTGCTTTGCCATAACCTGACACTTCATGTCTGTAATTGCTTCCAGGTGTTGATGGACCGTAATTATAGGTATCCGTTGCTTGCCGATTTCCAGAGACTTGAACGTAGATGGTTCCTGGTTTTGATTGACCGATGGCATCTTTATCGTACAAAGATTTTTCTTGCTGATAATTGCTGCTTGGTGTAGATGAGCCATACGTATTGCTACCTGCCACTTTTCCATATCCAGAAATGTCTTGTCTATAACTGCTTCCGAGTGCTGAAGGACCGTAATTATTGATGATGGGTGCTTGTCCATAACCAGAAACCTCCTGATTGTAAATGCTGCTGGGTGTTGATGAACCAATGTTATCTCCCACTGACACTTTGTAATATCCAGAAATGTCTTGACTGTAACTGCTGCTGGGGGTTGATGGCCAATAACCACCTTCTTCTTTATTAATGCTGCTAGGTGTTGATGAAACATAAATATCTCCCACTGACACTTTGCCATGTCCAGAAATGCTGCTAGGTGTTGATGAAACATATATATTTCCCAATGACACTTTGCCATATCCAGATACATCTTGCCTGTAACTGCTGCTAGGTGTTGAAGGGCCATAGTTATTGTTCACTAACACTTTGCCTTGCCCATAATTCTCTTGTCTATAACTGTTGCTGGGGGATGGTGGACCATTGATATTTCCTGCTGATTCTTTGCCATATCCAGAAATATCCTTCCCATAACTGCTGATGGGAGTTGATGAACCATATCCAGAATTATCTTGTCTGTAACTGCTGCTAGGTGATGATGAACCATAGTTATCTCCAACAAGCACTTTGCCATATCCAGAAATATCCTTCCCATAACTGCTGATGGGAGTTGATGAACCATATCCAGAATTGTCTTGTCTATAACTGCTGCTAGGCGTTGATGAACCATAGTGACTTCCCACTGACACTTTGCTATATCCAGATACATCTTGTTTATAAGTACTACTGGGTTTTGATGGTCCGTAGTTACGACTGTCTGCTGATTTGTCATATCCAGATACCTCTTGCCTGTAACCACTGCTATGTGTCGATGGACCGTAGCCATTGTCCACTCCAACTTTTCCATATCCAGAAATATCCTGTCTATAACTGCTGGAGGGGGTTGATGGGCCATAACCAGATACGTCTTGTCTATAACTGCTGCTAGGTGTCGATGGACCATAGTTATTGCTAACAGCAGCATTTCCATATCCGGACACCTCTTCTCGATGACTGCTGCTAGGTGTTGATGGACCATACTTATTTCCTACGACCACTTTGACATATCCAGAATTGTCTTGTTTGTAACTGTTGCTGGGTGTTGATGGACCATAGTTATTGCTACCTGCTGTCTTGCCATATCCAGACACGTCCTGCCTGTAACCACCACTAGGAGTTGATGGACCATATCCCGACACTTCTTGTCGATAACCGCCTCCATGTTTCTGAGACTCAGCATCACTGCTGATTGCTCCTTTGCCATATGCAGAATCTTGTTCTTTGTAGCTGCTGCTATGTGTTGATGGACCATAGTTGGTGCTTACTACTTTACCGTATCCAGACACGTCTTGTCCATAATGTCCACTAGGTGTTGAAGGCCCATAGTCATTGCCTACATCTTTTCCATAGCTGCTGCTAGGGGTTGAAGGACCGTACTTGCCGATGACCACTCCTTGGACATTGCCTTGTCTATGTCTGGAATCCTGACCATGACCGCCATAGTTGATTCCGACAGGTCCATGTCCAATTCCACCATACTTGCCAATGACCGCTCCTTGGACATTGCCTTGTCCATGTCTAGAATCCTGACCGACAGGTCCATGTCCAATTCCTGAGGATGCTTGACCATAATTGCTGCCAGAGACATGCTGGATAAATTCAGCGGAAGGCGTTGTCTGTCCATGGCCACTGGCTGAAGCTGATTGTCCATAGCCACCAATGGGAGTTTGGACATACTGATGATTAACAGTAAACCTCTGGGTCTCCGGTGTGGTCACAGTGCCATAATTTTGTTGATCATTGTAGCCAATGGTGGGCGAAGGTCTTGAGTACGATTGACCGTATTGAGCTTGACCGGGAAACTGGACACCTCTGACTGGAATGTTGGCCGTGGTTTGAACGTTGTCAGGAACGTAAAATGTGGAAGGAGGCAGATCCTGTTGGACATAATATCCTCCATCAGCTGATGATGTCGTCTGCTGCTGAGCTGGTCTTGTCACATATGTTACGCTTTGTTTGACATCTTTGTAATCTGGAAACCTCACGTTGCCAGAATGGCTTTGATAGCTGTCAGACTGAGTGGCAGGGTACCGATTGGGGCTGGAGTAGGAACCTGTCTGGTAACTGGAGCCAATATGTCCTATTGGGCCCAAAACTATCGTTGAGGGCGCTGCTGGTGCAATGGACGAAAATTTGACATCGTTGACTCTACCATTGTTGTCGTAGTTATTGCCTGCAGCTTGACCAATGCCTAAACGAGAATGGACATGAAAACATCAAGGATAAAATCAAAAAGCTCTTCATCACTCCAGAGTTTTCTTGTTTTTTTTTTTAAATTGTACGATAACAAAGAAAGTTACCGCTCACCACATTTAAGCCTTTTTTAGGCCTAACACGTAAAATTCATGGTGAAATTGAACTTCTGTTGAGTTTTAAAAATTTTACCAAACGTTTCGTTTGCTCTAGTGAGGATCCAGCCTAACACTTCTGTTAAGGATGATCATGCATGTAGCACTATCACTTTGTGACAAGAAAATTAAAATGTTAACATATGTTAAATATATTATATATATATATATATGCTACATGCATGATCATATATATATATATTTCACATATATATATATTTATGCTACATGCATGATCATATATATATATATTTCACATATATATATATTTATGTTATTATTATTATTAAAAATTATTAAAATTAATTTTAAAAAAAATTAAAAAAATAAAAAATAAAAAAATAAAATTATTAAAAATATATATTAGGCTATTGGTAACTTTAAATGATTTTAAAAGTCAATTTTCGTTTTTTTGTTTTTTTTGTTTAAATAAACAATACGATTCTCAATAATAAATTAGGTAAAAAGTTAATCTAAGGAATGAATTATACCTATTTTTTTACACCTAAGGTCCATCAATGTTAATCATTGATGTTATCAAAGGCTTTCATAAAATTCCGTAAACACAACGCAAAGAGTCCTGGGTCTCTCTTTAACTTTTAAAAACCGCTATTCTTTCTAATGGCAGGAGACCCCAGTGTGTATTTTTTATAACTAAGGTTGATCAATGTTAATCATTGATGTTATCAAAGGCTTTCATAAAATTCCGTAAACACAACTCGGCCGCTACAACACAAAAACACAACCGCTATTCTTTCTAATGGCAGGAGGCCCCAGGGTGTATTTTTTATAACTAAGGTTCATCAATGTTAATTATTGATGTTATCAAAGGCTTTCATAAAATTCGTCTTTTTGATGCCATTAAACAAACGCTGCTTCTGACCTGCTTGAAAAGTGTCGTCCGAATAGCCTCGCTGGTCGCCCGCGTACTGCCCACTAGGTCCTTGTCCACCGTCTACGTACCGGGAGGATGTCACTGTGCCATAGACCGGACGAACGTCGAAAGATGGCCCGTTTCCCTGATGGGACGAGATGGGTTCGTAAGCTCCAGAGTATGGTCCAGAGCGTCCATGGTGGACACCGGCCAAGTAGCGCACTCCGTCTTGGCAGGGGGCGGTCAGCCATCGCCAGTTGCAGAGCAGCCTAATCTCGTCGAAGACCAGGTCATAGGGGCAGCGGAACTCGAAGGCGGTGAGGGCACCGTCTCTGTAGAAGTCCGTGCACTTGTAGAACCAGCGGCAGTTCTCCGGGTCCCGGAAGTAGCCGGGTGCCCGGCAGACGAAGGACGAAGCCGGCACGGAGAAGATCTCTCCGGAGCCGTCGCAAGGGGGCGCTGCGGAAGGCCAGTTACACACGGAGTGTCGCTCATCGAACACCAGCCCGGAAGGACAGTCGTACTCGAAGATGGTGAACTCCTCCTTGTACTGGTCGAACTTTACGCAGCGGTAGAAGCGACCGCAGTCGTCCGGATGCCGGTAGTAGCCCTGCCGGGTGCAGCCCAGGTGGGATCGATCACCGCCACCGATCAGGTGGATGGCACCGCTACGGTCAACGATCTGTGTCACCCTGTACACGCTGGACCGCTTCTCTCTGATGGGCATTGACTCTGTGGCATTGGTGGTGGTGGTGGTCGAAGCGACTTCCGCTGTGGTGGGTGCCGGAAGTGTCGTGTATACGACCTCGGTGTCATTGCCGGAAGAAGCATTCAGGTCCTCCTCCATGCTCTCCATGACCGTTTTCTGGTTGGCGCCTCCCAGCGACGCCAGGGTGTCTCTGGCAGCGCTTGCCAGTGGGAAGCGACGACCGCAACGACCGGAAGGGTCGTCGTCGTCCATGCTCCAGACGCCGATGCCGGCAAGGTTGCGCAGAAGGACGTACTTGCTCTGCAATGGATGAAAACGGTTGCTTGTTGGATATTGTTGGTGGACCCCCGAAAACCAAAGAAGGAATAAGGGATTTTTTTGGGAAGGAAGATGTCTGTTTGTTGGACATCATTGAATGACTTCCATGACAGGGTAGGACGAAGACCCAAGACGACATAAGGAATTTTTGAGAAGGTAAACGTCTGCTTGTTGTGTTTGTAAGACACCCGAGAAAAGATATGACCTAGACTTGAGAAATCATCAGGAATTTTGATAAGAAAGAGGTTTTAAGACTGCATCCAAGAAAGGGTTGGACTAAAATCCAAGGAGGAATTAAGAATTTTTGTGAAGGAAGATGTCTTCTCAATGGACGTTATTGAACGAAATCCAAGACAAGAGTAAGACCAGAACCCCTTAATTTAAATTTAAAATTTTTTTAAATTAATTTAAATAATTTTTTTTAAAATTAATTTAAATTAATTTAAATAAATTTTTTTTAAATTACTTACTTAAAAAATTACTAAAATTTACTTTAAAAAATTAACTTAATTTAAATAAAACCCAGAAATCAGGTTTTAATTTCGAAATAGATATGTCTTAGTTTGGGTTTAATTTTGACAGAAAAATGGAGGACACGGACCCCTGGATTGGCTAATTCAGGGTGTGTTTAAAGGGACTGTTCCAGGAATTTCAGGGTGGACTAAATCCTGACCTTTATCCTGACGCTAAGGCCGTCGTCGTATCCGATCCATGCCGTGCCCTTGAAGGCCCTTACGCCGGTCTGGTCATCGTCTCTCTCCACTGTCCACCCTTCGTCCGATTCGACGTGATGACATACCTGAATTCGTTGTAAAAAAGATATAAACAATGAGCTCTCGGACGCCATTTTGGTAAGGATAATATTCCAACGATTTCTCCAAACACCTGTTTGTAAGGGATAATCCTGGTGGCCCTTCCGGTGGTCCTTGACCGGACACTCGTTTCGTTGGCGTTCATGAGGGTGAAGGAGAGGCCGAAAGCTGGCACCCCGAGGACTAGCTTCTCCTCGTTGAGTCCCAGACTGACCAGCAGATCGACCATCGAATCCTAGAATGGACATTGTGACGTCATTACATTGTATTTAGGCATTTCTTTTCCAAAGCCAGTTTAGGTGGGTTTTTTTTCGTTCTCTTAATTTATTTAATAATTTTGGTAATTATTGATTGGAATGTCTGATAATAATATACTTTAATAGAAAAAAATAATTTATGGAAATTCCGTTTTTATACCTGTTTTTTAGCTAATCACATAATTTATGAATTACTAATTAATTGTTATTTATTAACAAATTAATTAGGAAATAGTGTTTTAGTATCGCTTAAATGTAACTTTTCCTAAGGATTTAATTAACTGAAATTTATCCAATTTATCAACTAGTTTTGGTTAGATTTTTCAAATAATTTTATGGAATTTCAAAAAGCGTTGTCGTCAGGAATTTAGACTTGCTTAAAATAATCTAAATTTATACAGTGTGTTCATCATTTCATCATTTTGATACACAGAATTATTTACGTAATTTCAAACATTTTATTCTACAAATTTCTCTAAATACCCAAATTGGTGTAAATAGACCAATGGTCAATCTACACTAGTAGGTCGTCTACTAGGGTTTAATATAAGCTATTTTTTATAATTTCACAATGTCCCGTTTGCGTATTAAAAAATCTTGAAAAAATACATGCTATTTAACTAATATTAATATTAATAATAAAAGCAAAATATCGTTTTCGAAAATCGCGTAACGTTTCAAGTAAATTTAATTTTTATTAATAGACAGGACATTTTCGAAATTAAAAAAAATAGCGCATACCCCACAGGATTCTACTCCAAGATAAATAAATTCAGCGATTATAATAAGTATTTTAAGTAAAATCCTTTTTTGGGATCAGAATTAAAATGCTTATTTCAAGCAGCCCTAGCTGCCCCTCGACGATGGGCAATCACTGCTAACAACTGGTCATTGCTGGGAAAATCACTCACTGCATTGACCATGTCCGAAATGCCCATTAGCCTACTGTGATGGAAAACGGAAGTGGCCTCATCCAGGGTGAAATTGTAGGCAGGAAGGAAGGCGTAGTCCACCAGTCTAATCGAAGAAAAAATTAAGATTACAAAATGGTTAATTAGCGAAAGCTAATTGGGGTTAAAATGGAATTTTGATTGACCTTGATATGTTGGTCAGGTCGTAGGCTCTGACGATGGCTTCCGGATTGGTGGAGATGGTCGTGGCCAGCAAGTACTTCCGGTCATCATCACTCGTAGTGCCGTTGACGGCGTCCTCTGGACCGGATGTGACGTTGTCCAAGGCCGTTCTCAAAGACTAAATTCCGATGGGAAGAATGTTTCAGTTGCTTCGGACACGAGTGACCGCTTGACCACTGCAACTCACCTTGAGCAGGAGGATGTGCTGGTCTCGGTGCTCCACGTTGGTCATCGCGATGTCCAGCTCCACGCCGTCCACCCTGCGGTCACTGCCCTCCAAGAAGGAAACGACGTTGGAGGTGAAGTTGTCCAGTCTGTCGGTCAGGTTGACCAGCGAGGCTAGGTCACTTCCGGTTCCGGTGTCCAGGTGGATGGACAACAGGACGACCAAGGCAGAGTTCTGTTCCTTCAATTGGTCAACGAACGATAGGTTGGCTGAAATAGTTTTTTTTTTTTAAAAAAAAGAATCTGATAAATTCAACTTTTAAACGTTTTTAAAAAAATAATTTTTAGCAAATAAGAAAAGAATCACTTGATGGACATTTCATCAAGTTTTAAAAAATTATATATTTAGGATAAAATAATTCAAATAATATTACAATGATATGATATCTTTAATGCTTAAAAATTTTCCCTAAAAAATTTAAAAATTATATATTAAAAAGTGAAATATTACAGATGTTTTCTATGAAAAAACGATAAAACATTTTCCATCGACAGAAAATTTTTGATGAAAAAAGTTATGAATTGACGTTTAAATCAAAAATAACATTAATATTAAATTAAACTATTAATTTGTAACGTCTATCAATTTACTTAATTTTTTTTTAAAAAACTCGATTATTTCGTTAAAAGAAACTGGTTTATTTGTTTTAATGAAAATCGGTGTGATTACGTTTAAAAATAAAACCCTTTATAAGGTGACCAAATTCGTTTATGGAAAACGTAATAAACGTCACCTTTGAGGATAGCTGTAATTGATAAGTAATTAGTTTGCAAAAAACACCAAAATATTACCTAAACATAACTTGATTAATCTACAATACATGCACTGCAAAAGGAATGAAAATTAGAATTTTTATGGAAAACATTGCGAATTTTATGATAATTTTTATGGAAAACATTGCGAATTTCATGATAATTTTTATGGAAAACATTGCGAATTTTATGATAATTTTTATGGAAAACATTGCGAATTTTATGATAATTTTTATGGAAAACATTGCGAATTTTCTGATAATTTTTATGGAAAACATTGCGAATTTTCTGATAATTTTTATGGAAAACGTTGCGAATTTTATGATAATTTTTATGGAAAACGTTGCGAATTTTCTGATAATTTTTTTAAAGCCATTACAGTTTTTATAGGTGGTAAAAAAGTGGTAAATGAATCGTTTACCGAATGTGGGATTGGTCAGTTGCGTGTCTTCGTCCACTGTCCATCCGGTCAGCACGAGGTGGGTGCACGTGCAAGGGTCCAGTTTGTCCGGAGCCGTTCCTTGACCGGTGAAGTAGCAGACCACGGCCTTATTCACGTTCAGTTTGCCGTTACAAGATGGCGCTGTAAAACAAAAAGGTAAACGTCATTTCTTGAAAATGTTTATAAATCCACATACAGATGTTTTTATGTACGTTATATCGACCACATGTGTCAACATATTCACAGATATGGTTATACTTATTTCAGTATAACCGTATAATAATGTTTGACATTTATTTATATTGATGTGCATTACATATTTAAATTATTTTTTGTTAATTAATTTTATTTGTGATATACATTTTTATTATAAAATTTTGTTAATAGAAATATTTTTAATCGTTTTTCGTTGGAAGTTTCATTTCCATAAATGACAAATGTATTTTGAAAACAATAGCAATGGAATGTACCACTTTTTTCACAAAATATATTTTTGTAATGTTTCGTCTTTAAATTTTAATGAGCTCGATGAAATGCCCATAAAGCGATTTCTTTTTCTCATTTGCAAAAAATTTCAAAATATAATTTAATATTAATGATTTAAGAAAAGGATTTCATTTCAAAATTTCAAAATATAATTTAATATTAATGATTTAAAAAAGGATTTAATTTCAAAATTTCAAAATGTAATTTAATATTAATGATTTAAAAAAAAGGATTTAATTTCAAAATTTCAAAATATAATTTAATATTAATGATTTACAAAAAAGGATTTAATATCAAAATTTCAAAATATAATTTAATATTAATGATTTACAAAAAAGGATTTAATTCAATGTTGTTAATATTGATGTTTTAATCTTAAATCCTTTTAATACCATAAATTTATACGTTCATGATTACGTGTAGAGGCCATAAGGGTTTTAATTCCTTCCTATCGTAGCCATTGTTGGTATTTATGAAATTCGTATAAAATACGATAATATAATAATAAAAAATATTTATGTTTGATCACATTTGCATTACAGCGAAGACATTTATGACTGACATTTTAAGCGATGTATGAATTTTAAAACATTGCAACAGGTCAAATTTAAAATCATAAATGCAACGAAACCTGTCTATATTGACCTCCTAAGGGGCCTCACAAAATCGGTCAATGTAATCAGGTGGTAAATATGTTAAAAACAAATTAACACGGTCAGTGTGATCAGATGGTCAATTTAGCAAGGTGGTCAATTTGACAGGTTTCACTCTATAACATTAACACACAAAAAACATAACAAAGCGTATTTTCAGCAAATAAAATTAAAGCAAATTCAATTCAATTCCGATTTGCTCTCAACTCTCAATTCACATATTTAATAAAAATAATAGAATAAATAATAACTATATGGCCATATATGGCTCATACATGGTCAGCTTTGGCACGTACATGCATAACTCCATATATGGCCATATTTAAATTTTTTTCCAACTTAGTACGAATTATTTCGTGGAGACCTGCAGCTCCACACGTTCTTTTATGACGTCATTTTTTCCCCACATCCACAAATGACGTCATGCTGACCACCTGTTATCTGGTGCTAGAAATGCAAAATATTTGACAAAAATGTTCGAGATCCGCATCCGGGATATTTTTATTGTATTTTATTTTATTTTTTTTTTAAATTTTATTTGGAGGTCGAACGAATGGTTGCGGTTTCCCACAATTGTCCACTTCGTTGAATGGCCAAATAATCCGTTTTTTTGGGGAACAGCATTGACCCCTCCCTCGACCCCCCGTCCATCCATTTCACCGAACTTTACTCCAATTGTGGAAGTTTTTTTTAATTTTTTTTTAAAATTTTTTTTAAATTTCAATTTCGTTTTCAATTTTTAACGCCTTTTGTACCTGAGCCTTGTTTTATTTTGTGCAGTTTGACTGACCTCGTTTTCAGCGTCGGTCGACTTGCTCCACGAGGGGGGGTCAACGAGGTCACCTGTGTCTACATCCACCCCCCCCCCCCCTCTTACTTATGAAAAGAGAAGATGGCCATAAAAACGGCTTTGGGTCAGGGTGAACAGGTGGCCACGGAAAGCAAAAACGTTGAAAAACTCTTGAGATTCTCATGGGATTTTCCCCTCAATGAATCAGGATTGCGTGGGTCGAAAAGCGCGCAGGGGGTCAGGGGTCAGCGTATCGGGGATCGGCTCGTATTTGGGACGATTTCGAGTGAAAAAAAATAATAATGATAGTAATAATTGAAAAGAATTTGTGGAAAAATAGGAATGAAACGAAATGCAGGTTGAAAACTACATGGAATGTACCTTTTGGGGTAGATGATTGGTCGCTTACACTGGTGGTAAGATCAGTATAATCAATACAGTAGATATCGGTACAAATATAATGATATTAGTAAAAAAGTAATGATATTAGCAAAAAAATAATGATAGCAGTAGTCTCCAAAACCACTTTAATACTGATATCACTAAGCATGCTGATATTAGTAGTCCCAAAAAGCAGGATATATAAAGTTATATCAGTATAGAATAATACTGATATCACTACGGTTATACTGATATCTGAATAGAATCATACTGATATCAGTAGAGAATGACGTATTGATCTTTTCCACAGGGTAGCCTTAGGAGCATCCCTGATAATATCATAATGGTAGTCTTATTAATTAGAGGTGGGGCTTTTCTTACTCTCAAATTTCCAATTAAATTTGAATTGTTTAATAATTCCATTAATAATAAAACCAATTTTAAGGATGGGTAGTTTTCTTACTCCAAAAACTAATTGGGAAGGACCAGGAAAGTGATGTCTGTCATGTTCTTAAATTTCCAATTCAACTTTAGAAAATTCTTGATTTTTAATTTTGAAAAAAATACATAATATCAAATCGAAAACTAATTTGAATAAACCAGGAGTGCGAGCGAAGCCTAATCAATCATTTAAATTTTAGCATTTTTAATGAAAAATAATTTTACAGATTCAGGAACAGAAAACTATAATAAGATTAAGTTAGATCTTTTTATTCTTAAATTTAACATCAGAATTTAGTAATTTTTTATGAAAAAAAAATTTTAAGTATGGGCAATTCAACCACTTTTCAGGAACAGTTAAATTTTATGACAAAACCGAAAACTACTTGGGATAATCGATGAGGGCAAGTTAGGCATTTCGTACTTCAAAGTTTGTTTTTATTAAATTGAACTTTATAATTTAATAAATTTAAATTTAATTTAAAAAAACTAAATTACCTCCAACAAACATACAAACAAACAACATGGGCTTCGTTATTGGTCGAATGAGAAACTGGTCTGGGTGTTCCAAATGCCGAAATTAAGGTCGAATCTCGAAGGGGTCATCGCCATTTTGAGCCCATTTTTGGGCGCTCCACGGGCTAATTGGACCCCCCTTAAGATAAACACCTTTATTATCTATTTACCAAATTTGTTAAATTAGGACAAGTGCTTATTAAAATGTGTAAAAATACATTTTTGTGATTTTTTTTAAATTCGTAGAAAAATTAATTGATTAATTGAGGTTAATTAATTAACGAGTAGCTTCAATTCGTCCTAAATGTTCTGATTAGCAAATTGTTAAATAAAGTCTATAGCTTATTTGTTTTATTTTAATCGTAAATTTATCTTATTTTGGCTAATTATTTCTAAAAAAAAATGTTGATGGGATAGACTTATAGTTAATTCACTCACTCAATTATGACAAATTATGATAATTGTTAATTATAGGGCTATCTGAAACAGTACTTGCTATTTTCTTGAAAAATTATTCCATTTTTATACTTTAATTTGGCTAAATATTGGCTGTCGTTATCACTGCCATAATATATATCTGGTCATCACATTATATATATATATATATTATGGCAGTAATGTTAAATTACTCATATCGATTAACGTAAAAGAACAAATATATATACATATTTGTTCTATATATATAAATATATATATATATATATATAATCGATATGAGTAATTTAACATTTTAATAAAAATCACTATTATAGTTATATTACAGTCATGAAATATATATTAAAAAATTAAATTACTCATATCGATTAACGTAAAAGAACAAATATATATATATATATATAAACAAGATTTAAATATACATATATATTATGGCAGTAATGTTAAATTACTCATATCGATTAACGTAAAAGAACAAATATATATACATATTTGTTCT
>JAQIXS010004566.1:0-14778 GCA_034700785.1 Rossiulus vilnensis
TCCATCGACCTTCGGGAATGCTACTGGCAAATCCCGATCGCCCCGCAATGCCAGAGGTTCTTCACCACGGTGACCCCGTTCGGCACCTTTGCCTATACCAGAATTCCCATGGGGGCAAGGAACTCCTCAGCCCACTGCCAACGGGTTATCGAGCGGATCCTCGCGCTTCACCCGGAAATCGTCGCGGTGGTATACCAGGATGACCTCCTCATTCTCAGTGACTCGTTCGAGGAACATCTCCAACACGTGCAGACCATAATCGAGGCCCTGCTACAGCATAACTTCTCCCTCAAACGAGTGAAATGTCTTTTTTTCACCAATCGCGTTAAGTTTCTGGGGCACATTGTCACTCCCGATGGCCTACAACCGGTCCCCGAGAAGGTGCAGGCCATCCTCGAACTCCGACCACCAAAGGATGTCAAACAGGTCAAATCCTTTTTGGCATCGTGCAAGTGGTTCGGGAAGTTCATACCCGATCTGCCCGAATTGCACGTCCACTTAACGATCTGCTTAAAAAAGACGTGCCGTTCACCTTTTCCGAGGAATGCTCCATGGCATTCGACGAGCTCAAGAGTCGGCTGGCATCCGCACCCATCCTCGCCAGTCCGGATTTCACCAAGTCGTTCCATCTCTACACCGATGCGAGCGACCACGCGATGGAACCTTTCTGGCCCAGGGCGAGGAAGACGAGCTGCACATCATTGAATACGCCTCCAAGTCCCTTGACATGTTGTGTTTTTGGATAGAAATAGCATGTCATCATGCTTAGTTTCAAATTCCCTAACGAATTGTTAGATGGACAAACAAATTACTTACCTTACTTGTGTGACGGTATGGTCCTGGGATGAAAAAGATGTTTCTGGATCTGAAAAGGAATGAAATTAAATGTTGAATGTCTAGTTGACAATAAAATTATCATTGAATGTCCATTAAGTTAATTTGGAAATGTAATCAAAGAGAAATTAACGTTAATTGCGTGTATTAGCGCAAGCTACAGTCCCAATGAGTCTCCGTAGGGTTTGGAAGCTAGGTGGCGCACACAGCCTGGCGCCTCTAAGGCTCTGTAGTTTTGGTTTTGGGGGCCATCTTGTCTCCAACAGCAACCAGCCGTGAATGGGCTTCCACGTTTCTCCCTGGACGCCATTGTTTTTTTCCCCCCTTTGTGTAAGGGAAAGGGCTGTTCTCCGATGTTCAGCCGAATCCTCCAGCAGTTTTACTGGTCGGGGATGCGTAAGTCCGTCCAAGACTTTATCGCCTCATGCCTGGACTGCCAGCAATACAAGGCGGCCACCTCCAAAGACCACACGCCCTTATGTACCCCGGCCATTTCCCCACGCTTTGAAGTTCTCAACGTGGATATCGTGGGACCAATGCCAATCATGGCCGCAGGGAACCTCTACATTTTTTCGGTGTCAGACACCGCCTCCTCCTATACGGAGCTCTTTCCCATGAAAGACTCCAAAGCGGAGACCATCGCACGAATCCTGGTCGAGGAGATATTTCTTCGATTCGGGACACCGAAAGTCATCCGGTGTGACAACGAGCCACAATTCCTGTCGACGGTCCTCGAACAAACGGCACGGGGAATATGTTTCCAACTCTTTCGAATCGCGCGCTATCACCTTCAAGCCAACCCGGTGGAGAGACGCCACCGGGAACTCAAGGCGAAACTCGCCATCGCGGTGCAAGACAAACATGACCAGTGGGACATTCACCTAGCCACGGTGCGATAGGCCCTCAACACGGCCATCAGCCAAGTTACCAAAACATCAGCTTTCACCATCACCTTTGCCTGCATTCCACGCTCTCCCCAAGATAATGCCCTCAAATTCCTTGAGATCTGTTCCGATCCACTCTTCGTCAGAAACCCTATCGGACAATTTCTACAGAAAGCAGCCGTAAGTTTCCTGGACATCCTGGACCGATTGGAAGCAGCACAGGACGACTGTCGAGGAAAGGCCAACGCAGGACGCCAGGATGCCGGCTATTCGGTCGGGGACCAGGTCCTTCTCGCCACACACCCAAAAAGCTCCGCGCCTAAAGGTTACTCCGCTAAGTTGGCCCCGAAGCGCCAAGGTCCGTACACAATCCGAACACATGCAACGGACCACGATTCCCCGAATCAAGGCACCCGGACATCTTGTCCCCACAATATTATAATAATGGGGAAGTTCAGGACCTTGAACAAATTCTGGCCGAATATATAGGCTACACGTCATGGGCCGCGCTTAGGTCCCATTCAAGCCGCCCAGATGACTCGGATTACCCTCGGCCGCCCCAGGCGAACTGACTAAGCCGCAATTTCCGGCTTAGCGTGAGAAAAAGGGATTTCGCCCTATCACCTGTTCCCACGCGTACCAAAGGTCGGGTAAAAAGACCGTTGGTGACCTACCACGTCATCCTTTCCCCATTCATATATAAACGGCCTCCAACGGACAATCACAGTCAGTTTGCTCCTAAATTCAATATGGATCACGGTGACCAATCTCCACCCGCGCACGCAGCCGACCTCCCCGACCACGGCGAAGAAGTCGCGCTTCCACGGTTGCCATCCCCGATGGCCCGATACATCGTCCAGGCGAGGGACATGCTGGTCACCGTCCAGCATGAAGAACCCCCTGAGCCGGCGGCCGGACCATCCGCCCAACCAAGGCTCGTCAGTTCCACGGGCTCCCAGCTCTGCAGCCGGATCGAGCTCGAACATGCAGCACCCGTGGTGGTGGATAACCCCCCGGACATTTTCTCGGTCCTCGCGACCACATTCAACCGTCTGCGCCAGGCGTCCGAGCCCATCATTCAGTGCCTCGTTGACATGGCAAAAACGGTCCCACCAGCTACCAGCACAGTCTCCCAGGACAATCTACTGGAGACGTTCATCGGGTGTGCCCGGGACAGGCAAGCACTGCTCGCTAAGTATCGACAACAATGCGATGCGGCGCTGGCTCTCATCGAGAGCGCGGCCGGCATATTCGACCAACTGCGACCCATTCCCCCGGATAGTCCACCTCTACCCCCGGACGACCCAGTTCACCGTCCACCTGAACCACCCGAGACAGAGGATCCAATCACACCAACACCGGCCCGCAACCCGTCCCCGGAACCCCACTACACCGCAGACGCGCCACCACTGCCGGAATCAGGACCACCCTCGACCGGTCAATTACCACACGACGAGGAACTCGTGCTCACGGAATCCGAGCACGATAGGATTTTCGAGCTGGCCGACACGGGCGTCGAGACTGCAACCGTCACCGTGAGCACCACACAACCCACAACCAAATCGGCGAGAATCAAAGGGATGACCCCAACCAAGCGTCCAGCCACACAACCCGCCACCAAGAGCCCCGCAAAAAAGAAGGCCCGGCCCAGCAGTCCGGAACACCCACCAGCACGTAGGGCGTCACCCCGAAGGTCCCCTGCTAACCCCACACCGGCGAGACACCCGAAAACCCCCTCCCCAGCCAAGGCTGCACCCCGATCGGCTCCTAAACCATCCCAGAAGCCGCCCCCGAAGCCCTCCACCAAGAAAACCGCGGTTGGGACTCCCAAAATGCCCTCAGCAAAGCCCACCAAGACAAGCCAGACAGCCTCGGACGATTCATCCTCTTCCTCGGACTCAACCCCTTCTCGGTCCACCAGTCACACAAAGAAGAATACTGGAATGGGCTACCGCCCTGCCCGCAACTACACTGGAAAATCGTGGTCAACCAAATATGGGCGAGAACTACGCAAGGAGTTTCACTTAGTCCAGTATTTACTCTGTCCATCACGGGAGGTAGCTGACAACCCCATCAAACTAGCCGCATACGAGGCTCGTGCCGCTCGCCGCAGAGCCGAGGACCCCAGCACCCTGTATGTTCCTCCCGTTCCAGGGGACCCCGACTACCTCCAGTGGGATGTGCTCCATAGGCTCCCGCGACCAGGCAATGATCTTGAGTGCTGCTACTGGTGCTTCGCGGTATCAAAGAAGTATGATAACTGCCTAACACACTGGCATGGAACCTACCCCATCCCACCCGAACGTCGCATCCTATCCAAGAGTGGACCACCACCCACCTGCCACATTACCAAGATCACCCTCCGAGTGCTCGCCATCATGATCAAGCGGGCCCTGGCGGAGCCTCGAGAACTCTAGATCCATCCTCGCACCCCCGGTGCCCACACCCGCGTTGCAATTAAAATAGCGCTTTATCTAACATTTGGGGGGTGTAACGTGGGAACCAGGCACCTAGGGGCACAAGGAAGGGTCCAAGAGGTCAATTGGACCAAGGCCGGCCACAGCCAGATGTCTGGGAAACAATGAGGTCGGATTAACTCTCCAACAGACTGGGAAAACACCAGATGGGGAACAATTAGGAAGGAGACATGTCCGGGACCAGGGACAAGACACCCAGACATCTAAAGCAGACGCCGACCCTGGAAAAGTATAAAAGGGAAAGAACCTCAACAAGACTTCACTTACTTTTGGAATCAGCAGTCGAGTGGAGCTCCGCTCCTCGATGTCCTGTAAAGAGAGATAGATAATTGTTAGTAGCCATTTTACTCTGTTCGCATTGAGATCTGTTTTTCACGTTCAGTACATTGTAACCTCAAATAAACGGGACACCCCCGAGAATTGTTTCTTTTACACCAAAACTGTGTATCCTCAACCTCCCCACAGTCCTCGCTCCGCTCGAGAACCTCTTCTATCCAGGCTTGAACACCTCCCCGCCTGTGACCTACGAATCCTACGGAAATTCGCCCTAGCAACGACTAGCCAACTTCCCTCTACGAGCAAGATGAAATCTCCCCTGCTCTCAGTGTGGCGATTATCTTCTTCGTCTTCGGCCTGCAAGCCGAAGTAGGCTTAAGTCAAGTCTTTTATTTCCGCGGACATAGCCACGTCCGCGGGTAACGCACAAGTTACTTGTTTTTGTAATTCGCCTATTTTCGCAAATTAAACCGTTTGGCAAAGAAAACAAAACTCTGACTCGCTTCACACTCGTTGGGACCAAAACGCCAACACCTGGCAGTAAACTGTTTTACTCTGGGTTCCGTGAAATCCCTGCAGGATGAGTTGGTCGACCTTGATTAATGTTCAAGGATATGGAACCCCCAATACGCCCATAATACATACTATTTATGGATATAATATAGCAAGTTTTGCATGCATCGTTAAGTACACAATACACAATCTTGTAGTTGCGTTTGGTATAATGTTTGAAGAGCAATCAGCAGAAGACTCGTTCTACACTTTAATTGAAAAAAAATTCGACTTACCATCCTGAATCATTTAAAAAAAATGTATTTGTCAGCAACGAAAGGTCCGATTTAAAATCGAAAAAAATGGGTTTTGTCAGCAATTTATTTCTCTTTATAATTTACCAAGTTAAAAAAGGATTTTTGCTAAATTTCTCTGGAGAATAGCCTGCAACTGTAATGCCTTATAAGACTGAAACACATAATTGCAAATTATATGTGTTTTGAGGACATTTTTCAAAACATTGTACCACAAATCATCATGTTTAGAACATTGTGTTTCCTTCTCTTGCATCTACAACAGCTTGCTTTCTGTTAGGCATTAATCAAATAAAGTTATTGATTGTCTCTTAAGAATTGGTTTTCCACACCAATCCACTGTAGTCATTAGCTCTTGTATGTTTATGGCTGGAGGATCTCGGGCTCTAAGCTGTCTCTTAGCACATTCCACCTATGCTCTATTAGGTTTAGGTCAGGGCTGCATGATAGCCATGCCATAACTGGAATACCGACCTCTGCAATGTACTTCTGCACAATTGCTGCAGTGTGTGGCCTCACATTATCATGCATAAAAATAAAGTTGTCCCTAACAAATCCAGCATATGGCACTACTTGGTCTGCCAGAATCTTGTTAATATACCGAACAGCGGTCAAACCTCCTCTGTTGTGCCCTTCGACCACCCTATCAATGAAAACAGGTTCGGTTCTTGTATGCAGTGAAAAAGCTTCCCAGACCATGCATGGACCACCACCATAGCTGACAGATTCGGAAATGCAGCACTGGGCAAAACATTCTCCAGGTCGTCGGTACACTTGTGCCTGTCTGTCGTTGGTGTAGAGGCATATTCTACTCTCATCGGAGAACAGAACAGACCCCTATTGCTGCAGTCAGGTTATATGCTGTTGGAGGAACTGAAGGCTTGCTTGACGATGAGCTGCGGACAGTCTTGGACCTGTGGCAGGTATATGAGGCTTAAGACTGCTTTTCTAAAGTCTTCACTGTTAGATTTTCGTTAACAGAGACGAGCGTGGTTACTGCTTTCAGCTCCTTTATTTGCCATGACCATGGCAATTGAGGTGCATTTAACAGTTGATTTTAATATGATATACTGCCGCACCGGCCGATGACAATGCAGCAAGTGAAAAACATGGCCGCAAAAGCAAAAAGGAAAGAATGTAGCCGTCAGCTGACCAGCTGTTTCAAGACACACTACACGGTGATGTGCCTGCAAGGCACAAAAGGGTGAGAAAACATTCGAAAGTGTCACGAAAAATATAACCTTATCTTCCAGCAAGGTGGCAGGACGGCGGCAACCACATGGTCTAACCACTCCCTCCTTTTTACCCCACGTAACTTTACTGAAAGCTATCATTACTTCCCCATAACTCGTTTGCACCATTACTACAATTTTGACGAGTCATCCCTTGTTTTATAAAAGTAGGAAGTTAAGGAGATGAGATGCGCTCAGAGGCTTCGTTAGCACATCCGCCAGATTACTCTTCATCAGGATACATCGAAGGGAGAACAATCCTCGATTAAAGTGATCGCATACGAAACGGAGCTTGCGGGTAAAGTGTTTTGTGGAGCCATTCTCGACCGCGTTCTTAATCGCAAACATCGCCAACTCGTTGTCAATGAGGCACTTTACCTTTTCAAACTCCGAGGGCATTACCGGTTTCAGCTCCTGAAAAAAATTGTCAAGTCAAATAAGCTCCTTCACTATCTCCACCATAGCCATCATTTTGGCCTCCATAGTGGACTGGGCAATTATAGTCTGCCACACAGACCTCCAGATGATAGGTAAGTTTCTGATCAACACCAATAATCTGGTCACTTAATGAGACGTATCTACGTCTAAACCCCAGGAAGCGTCCGAGAAGCCTCTGATCCCCGTAGCATTACCTCTAGTAAGCACCATGCGCTGAGAACAAGTGCTACGTACATAATTCATCAGGGGTTCTGCATGTGTCCACGCGAGAGTGTAGGCTTCGACGTGTATTTCGCCAGGGTGTACACCGCAACAAGCAGATCTGGTCGAGTTATCCTGGCAACGTAGAGAAGGGATCCTTCAAGGCTTCGGTAGAGGTAAGGCAGATCCTCTGTAGCCTTCCCCAGCAGTTGCCGACTGTACATCGCACCCACTTTTAGTGGTTCACGGGCGCTGCGGACAGGTATCTTGTCCATGTGTTGGCTAAGTTCACGGATATACGGTTCCTGGTCCATCGTGACTGTGCCTAAAGATAAATTTCAATATATCTGGATTCCTAAAAACGTAGTAGTGTTGTGACATGTATACCTTTAAAGGGAGTTGCACTAGTTATGCACCAGGGGTTGCGCGGGAGGCATTTACCCATTAAGCCAGAAAAAATCTAGGTATATAAGGGGCAAATTGTGGAAAGAAGATTCAGCTTACATTGTTACAAGCTGACCTAGCTGACCAAAAGGGGAATCGCAAATCCTTGCACTGCTAGCTTTCGCTAGACATCTTATCTAGAAAGACAGGAAGTAATAAAGTGTTAGCTGATCTACGAAGGGATAGTTAGATAGGGAGAAAGACAGGGCGTTTCCTTTTAAATAGTATCACAATTGACCCATTCGGGTAGTGTATTATCTAAGCAATCCAGAAGTTGGATTGTATCGTTATTCGCATTATAACTATATTTGTTCTAAGCCCGTTGGCTACATTCGTTTGCAAGTATTGGAAAGTTCATTCACTTAATATGAATAATCATTTGTAATAAACCTATCTACCTTTAATCATCATTACTGTTTAAAGGATTCTTTATATTATTTATTTATATTCGTTACCCCGTGATACTACACGTTCGCTTTTCCGGATTCTTAATCGAGAGGAAGCATTCGAGCGCCGATCGTGCCTAGGAGCTAGCGATTCAGGGTGGTCAAATGATCGCCTCTCGAACGTGGTTACTCTTGAACCTATGAGGAATCGAGCGCTTTTATAGCGCTGGCCATATAACTGGCGCCCAACAGGTTCTAACCCACACCCAATATACATCTTATGGACCCTAACATGGACGAGGGAATAAGCACGCCAAGTGTTTCTAGAAGGGCAACCGAGGGTGCCAGATTTCAACTTATCAAAACAGCGGTAGGGGCCGGATCAGTGACTCCGGAAGCAGTGGCCATACTGGCCAAGGCCAATCTGGTACTGGTGCATTTCACTACCAAAAAGTTGACATTGGTCAAAGAATTATTGGATAGAAACATAGCTGGAGAGGTGGCGCATAAGGATAGGGACAATAACATAATACAGGGACTTCACAGAATGGATGAGCTACTAAATGTTTGGGACGAAGCATTTAAAACTGTTCAAACGGTAGTAGTACAGCTTCCAGCCCAACTCGAAGCCATGGAATCAATGGTACATAGGCCTCGAACGGTGCAGGCAAACAAGCTGAGCACCACTCTGGCCGCAGGAAGGGCGGTTGTAACCGATTCGCAGGTATCGACTCCATTTGGCAGAAATCGGCAATCGCCGAATAGATCTTTAGGAGATGGAAATACGTCCCACTGTCAAACTCAAGGAAGGATAGGGTGGACACTCATACCATGGGCGAAACGGGGTACACCTCCCTCAGGTTGGAGCCAATGGGGCGACTATTCACACACGGGTATACTTGTTCGACACCTGGCAGACGAGTCAACATAGCAACGATTGCCACCAGCTAAACTGCAAAAAATTCGCCCATTTTGCTTTTCGAAAAGGCATTTCGATAGCTGGGCATTTCACTACGAGCAGGTGAGACTCGTGAATCAGATCCCTAAAGAGGATGCGTTACTGGAATTTGCCTACGCTTTCGAAGGTTAAGTACGGAAGTGGTGGTCAAAGAATGCCCGGACCATTCCAAATTACGATGAAGCGCTAAGAAAAATGAAAAATCATTTTGATACTCCCGAATCCGATGCTGTTATTAAAGATAAGCTTTGGTTGGCGCAACAAGGGTATTTGCAGTCCACTGCTGAATTCATAGGCAGCATGGAATTACTGCTTTTTAACATCAGTTATCCTATTAGTGAATTTGACAAGATAAATTGGGTCTTCGATGGTATTCATCGGGACCTGAAAAGAGGGCTGAGTTTAGACAGCATAATCACTTTGACTGATCTGAAAAGCATGCTGATGAAGCAGGAAAAGACTCGCTCAAACCGTACACTGGGAGTTCGAGACGCGAAGTCGTGTGGAAAATCGTTCAACTCCAACGACTGTCCGGGACAATCGGGAGTTTTCTCAGCGAAATGACAACCGCAGGCCGTATCAGCAGCGTTTTTCAAACAGGTACCATCAAAACAATCGATTCAACAACCGGCCAGCCAGCTAAGTGGAAAATACTTCTAACACAGCCAGCAGACCTGTTTGGGACGAGACTGGTTGTGTAGCGTGTAGCGCGCCAAACTGCACGATTTGGACGTGTAAAAACAAGTTTTACGGATAGGAAGAATTCCGAGTTTAAAAAATCTAGTCACGTGGAAGTTAAAATTGCAAGCCAGCAAAATTAAGACCCTCCGATCCATAGGGGGTTAAGCGTTGTTTAGAATCCTGTCAAATAAGGGCGCCCCGATGGTCAAGATGCACCACGAGGTAGTTTTAGCAGACCAGGTACCACATGGGGCGACTATTCACACCATGCAGGCTACCATTCGACTGGCAAATCGGTCGTTTGTCAGTCCCTTGATATTAATCCCTTCATACGAGATGAAATTGGGGAATCTTAGGTATGGATTTCATGTCACAAGCCGGGGTAAATCTATTACCTCATTCCCGTTAGTGGGTGTACTTAAAGCCATCAGCATTAAAGATTTCACAATTAAAAGTTCACACAGCTAAGAGACCAGTGATCGATGTAACCTTACGAGCGGACAAAGGAATGCACCTGACCGTTTAGCAGAGAAACCAGTTCAATAAATTACTTAGGGATATTGCAAACCTCTTCGGGGAGCCGCATCGTGCTGCGGATGCAGATTCGCAGCGGATTCGGATTGTGGAAGGCGCACGTCCGTGCGCAGCTAAATCTATGGCTAACTTGCCTAAGAAGCGCAAGCAGCTGTGGGAAAGGGTGGATCAGTTGCTGGTGAAAGGCTTCCTAAAACCAGTCATGTCAGAATGGGTGGCTCCTTCGCTGCTAGTAAAAAACCTCAGGGTGATGACCTTCAAATGGTTACCAATTTCCGTGCGTTGAATAAAGTTACGGTACAAGATTGTTATCCTCTGCCTAGAATAGACTAATTGGTGGCCGAAGTGAAGGGAAAAGTGTTTATGTCCTCCATGGACCTTACGGCCTGCTATTGGCAAATCGTAATTGACCCTACATCCAAAAATTTTTTTACAATGGTGACCCAATTTGGCACGTATTGTTATACAAGAATGCCTATGGGCGCCCGAAATTCAGCTGCACATTGCCAAAGAGTGATAAACGACTTGTTGCTTTACGCCAAGGGTGTGGACGTTCAGGACTATCTCAATAATCTTTTTGCAGCTAATGACAGTTTTCAGGAGCACATGGATAATCTACAGGCGTTATTCTATAAGTTGCGTGCAAAGTTCCTCTTTCTGAACCGCGGCAAATACCATTTTCGCTCTAAGGAATTAAAATTTTTAGGGCACGTTTTTACGACCGAGGGGGTCAAACCAAACGCCACCAAGAAAGCAGCAATTGTAACATTACCACAACCCAAGGACGTAAAGCAGTTGATGTCATTTCTGGCATCGTGTAAATGGTTCGGGAAATTTATTCCCAACCTCTCCGAAGTGGCCGGTCCTTTAAACCATCTCTTGCGATAAGGAGTTCCGTTCGATTTTAACGAACACTGTGTAGCAGCGTTAGAAACGTTAAAAAGAAAGCTAACGTCGGCTGAGAAGGAATGTTTAGCGGTTCTATGGGTGGTAAAGAGATTGAAGGGTTATGTTAAGGGCATGCCGTTTACTGTGCATACCAATCATAACTCTTTGTGCGCACTAATTAAGAATAAAAATCCATCAGGAAGATTGGCTAGGTGGATTTTGGAGATGCAGCAATTCGATTTTTCAATCGAGTACATTCCGGGAAAATTAAACCTGCTGGCCAACATGCTATCTGCGTCAGTGAGCACCAGCCGAACCAATAGTGCTGATCCTCCACACGCTCGTGGCAGCACTGGAACATTCAAAGGATGATTATCGCTTGATGGAATTGGAGGATAGTACGTGTTCCAAGATTTTACGTATTCTTGGGGGAGATGTCTCGAAATCATGTGTGGAGTTCAAGGTGTACACCAAAAAAGGATATCACACATCTGGGGGGTTACTTTACAGACATTTGTTCACCATGGTGGATGGAATTCCTAAATTGGTTGTACCTAGAATGTTAAGGGATAAGATACTGCGGGACAATAATGATAGTCCACACGCGAGTCATCCTGGAGTACTTGCAACGATGGCTTTAATCCTGGCTAAGTTTTATTTGCTCGGCCTTAGAAAGGATGTGCAAGCGTTCGTGGCATGTAGTGATAAAGTTTGCACATAAAAGGGACGGGCCGTTCATCATTTATAAAAAAATATCGCCTACAGTTGTGGAGATTTGGGATCCTAATCGACAGATATCAATGGGACAATACCATTTATCAGATGTAGAGCATTGCATTAGAACCGAGGTTAAATTTAGCATGGATGGCGGTTCGCCCCCTAAACGACTTGAACTGGATGAGGAAATAATTTCACCTGACCGGGAAGGGTCAGTACAGGAAAGGATTCTTGATGTTCCCCTGGAATCCAGTGATATAACACCTAATGTGCTTCCAATGAGAACGGATCGTAGAGGGAAGCCAATAATGGTGCCTTTACGATTTCATGCGCTGGAGCTGGTTGACCTTTTGCCTTAATTTCAAGTGATTCTGCAACATTTCAGTCCCGCGATGGTTAATACTTTTCAAATCACGGCAGCATACGTCATCCAGCAGAGCATCAAAGAAAAAGAGGACATCCTATACTACCGCCGAATGGTTACGGTTTTATACTTAATGGACGTTCGATCAATGAATTTTCAACACCCACAACGGGACAACCATGAGCCTTCTCTTTTTTTCAAGCTGGCCAAAGCAGCAAATTTGTGTATAGATCGAAATGTTAATCCGGAATTGATACCTTGTTTTCCTGACATTGCGGCACCTAAGTTTTACAACAATGGGGAGCCACAACCTAATGAAGAGTTACTGATGAAATATCTAGGATTTTCGGTATGGCAAGGGTTGCCGTTCGAAACCAGATACCCCTCCTGGGAGATTTAAAAGGGACTCATTTTACACATGAGCATCCCCCCTCAATCTTGTTGACCCCGTCTTAATTATTTTGGATTCGTTCTTTCCGGTGCCAATCTAGGCGATGGCCCTCGGGGACGGACCTGACCCTAAGGGGCATTTCAACCAATCACAGGCCTGAATTCGCTTTCCAGGTTTTACCCACTGGGTTTTTCATGACCTTTTGTAATCAGCAACTCTAAATTTAGCTAGCATTCCACTGCGTTTTTTGACTTGGATGGTCGTGTTGACAAAGTGTTCCTGAAAATGAGCTCGCAACCAGATATTTTGTGGGGTGGCACACCCACGGTGACGTTACCTAACTATGCCGTGTTACGAATGGCACAGCAGCATCTTAACCGTCAAGAACGGGAGCCGATTTCTACAAACTGGGACGATGCTGTGCGTGAAGATTCTTTCATAGTGGAAGCCACTATTCCTCTTTCTTGTGACCCATCTGGTCCGTCTGCGGGTAACGTTTCGATGGACATCACACCCACTGTGCAGATACGTGCGATTTAGGACAATGTTACTCCAGCTAAGGTTTTGCCGGGTATTACCACTGCAATAGCTCACATCAACCAGGCATTGTCTCCGTTAGTTCAGTGTGTGTCTTATTTGGCATTGGCTGGGGCAGCAACTCGTCCACGAATGTTACCGCGTGGGGGTGCCGAACGAGGATGGCCGCCATGTCCTAAATGTGAGGGGACATTTGGCATATGAACGTCTCAATACGAGATACGAAGAGGCTTGTGTGTTACTTCGGCAGGCTTATCACATTATTGCTTCGGTTCCGGAGACTGTTAATACACCTTTCATCTTTTTCACTATCGGGGAGGTCGTTCGTGGCTACATCTAACGCAAACCCACCATGTATATCCCGGAACCGGGTTCGGACTCCGAGGAGGATCAGAAAACCGTTAAGTGTGACAGCCGTCAGCAGGACCGGAGGCGGTGGCGGACACCGTGCCTATGCATCCTGCAGAACCTGAAACGGAACCTACACTGGTAGTGTTACCAGTAGATACCGAGGACGTCATAGAACTGCACGCCGAACCGGTAGGGGATCTTGAGGAAACATCTACGTCTTTTCCCTCACATGCCGATAAATCAGATTCGAAACCGGACAGCAAAAATAAGAAGCCAGATGGGCGTACCAAGGTGCCGGAGTTGGCAAGACCTGAATTTACGAACCGCCGCTCTTCTGGGGCGTCTCCACTTCAGATAGCAGCAGTTAGGGGAGCCACCAACCCGTCTAGCTCCAAATTGTTCCTACCAAAACAGCGGAGACCGGGCAGGCATCCACATGAGGTAGGCGGGCGTCATTCACACCGATTGCCGCCAAACGCAAAAGTGCACAGATTCTCATTTAACTTCATAGGATCTCCCCAGAAGAACCGCCTAAGAGGAAATCAGTTTCTGCTCTTCGTAAGGAAGTCGCTGCTTCAGGCCCTTAGGATGTGATCAGTCCTCCCGAATCGGGGGACGAAACGGCACCTGTCGGCCGGGTTCACTCTGACTTTATCCACAATCGATTCGCGTCAAATGCCACATGTCGTTTCTGGACATACCGGGATAAGGTTCCTGGGAAGGGCATAACGTAGCATCAGTACTTACGGGAGCCCAAGCCTGCCACAAAATCCGACTGCGGAGGGGGATAGGGACTATGAACTTTGGCGTTTTCTGCGGTCACACCCAACGCGGAACGATGGCCGAGGTGTTTTTTTGTGTAAACAAAGTGCACCGCCCCGATATCTGTCTTGTACACTGGGACGGAGTGTGTCCTATCATACCAACGTGGAGATTTAGCAATGGTCGGGCTCCTTTATGCATCGTCGAAGACCTACACATGTGGGTGATAGAATTATGGAATTCAGGATTTGCCACAGTGAAGCATAATTTCTTCACTTTGTTTACTCGTATCCATGTTTTATTAAAATTTTCACGTTGTTTGCATTTGGGGGGATGCAACATGTATACGTTTATAGGAAGTGTTGGCATGGTGACGCCATGATTCTGCCCAGGCGGAGGTAGACAACCTGACAGGTGCCTCATCACGCACCTGTGTGGCGGACTGATACGCCACTCACCAAAGGGGGGGAACTTTTTCCTCTGTTTACCTTCTTCCTTCCTTCTGGTTTTTCCATGTAATGGACGTGCAGCATGCTTGCTCACGTTAGCATTTGTTTTGTGAATTAAACTAACTTCAGTTCAATTTCAATTTACTTGCAAGATCGATTTATTCATCA
>JAQIXS010004567.1:0-14776 GCA_034700785.1 Rossiulus vilnensis
TTATTACGAACTAAACCACTCTTTTTTAATATACATTCATGCATGTCGAAACCTTTTGGGGTCAAACAGACTCAAGGAGGTCATCTTAGGGTAAACCAGCTTGCGCAGGGCATATCAATAACCGGGAGTCAAAACTAAACCTCGTCTTTTCAACTTCAATTTTCCCGCCCAAATCTCCGCAGTTTCCTAAATTGGCCGATAGATGGCGCTCCACGGCCGCGCTTAAAACGCTGGAGGATCTCCAGGGCAGGCCGCGCAATTTGCGGAAAAACTGGCGATATTCTCGAATGTCAAATAGCCATAAAAGATAGTGTTCGAAGGCCCCAAACTTCGTCAAACGCATCAGCATTTCGGTAACAGTGCGTTTAAATATTCATGCCAGCTTTTAAGCTGGGCCATAAATCAAAACGCAAATCGTTTCGAAGCAGCCCAGAGCGCACTGGGGGTAAGCGCCTGCCATGCCGTGAGAGCACAAGTGAAAAAAAAAAAAT
This sequence comes from Rossiulus vilnensis, assembly GCA_034700785.1. Lineage (NCBI taxonomy): Eukaryota > Metazoa > Arthropoda > Diplopoda > Julida > Julidae > Rossiulus > Rossiulus vilnensis. The sequence goes on from JAQIXS010004567.1 coordinate 492, forward strand.
ACACCTCATAAATATCACATTTCAAAATCCGAGGCGAAAAACAGAGCGATTCCGAAAAAGCGCACCTGGCTGCGGGGGTGGAACATTTGCATAAAAATGTTTAACCGGGGAAACTGCACAAGCCCCAGAAAAAAACCGAACAGATCGTGAAAAAAGCTCTGGTTTTGCTGCTGGGGCGCAAAGCCCATCAGGCAAAACTGAGATTATCAATGTGGATGAACCCAGATAGAGAAAAGAACTGTAGTACTGTATCTACCCTGGTGTTTTTCAAATCGTGACCGTTTTCCACAATGGCAAACGCCGTGAGCCAGGAAATAGCTGCAAAAATTCTTATCTGGAATTGCGTAATGATCCGGCCTGTTTATGATTGATCCTCTTTTCACGGACTGCTCCAGGGGTCACTGGAAATTTTCCGTGGACTATATATAATGTTTATAAATTACTTTCCAAGAAAGTCCATTCCATATCGCATTATTTCGGTTGAACTTTCCAAAAACTTTGCCTTGGGTGCCTCGGGTTGCAGATTAAATGAAAGGTTAGATAGCATGGGATTTCCTACAACCTCAAGATAAGCTAAGGGTAAATAGTTTTTCGTTGCAGCATTTTGCTGTAATGATTTTTAACACAAGGTATAGTAAACATGGAACTAGCCTGTTGCGCTGGGAATTCTGGGCAAAGTTAATTATATTATAGTTAACCCTGTCTATGGCTGAGTTAACGCTAACCCACTGCTAACATGCTGGGGTGCAATGCTTTTCCTCAGTTAACTAGAGGTTTACCTCGGGTTTTGCCTAACGTTTAATGGTGCAACTGGTCCATAAGCATTAATACGGATCTAGTGCAGTTCTTGCTTCATAGCATTCTATTCCTTATCAATTTTTCTAACGATCATTAATTGGTAATTCCCTCTACATTAATAATTTACCTCTTGTTATTACCTAATGTCATTCACTTATTGTTAGTGTTATAATTACCATATTTGGGTTTATTTCGAATTATTCCAAAAAAAAAAACAGATTTCCCAAATTTTAGTTTGAAAATAACGTGCATGTAACGTCAAGTCTATCTTGAATATGTATGTTTCAGGCATGAAATGCACACTTAAAACGTATAAAACTTCAGTTTTACATTGTCGTCATGCATTCAACTACATGTAAAACTTGTTCCACACGGGTAATATTTTAAAACAACTGCGAAAAGAATAACACATTTTCGCTTCAAGCACTTCTACTTACTAAATTTAATTTACTTACCTTTTTGTAAAAAAAGGTAAACAATCTCTGATGCCCATCTTCGAAGGTTTCATTGAAAGTAAAAATCTTATTTCAAATTTCTTATTTTTTTAAAATAAACGGGTCATTTTCAAATAGCAAAGTATAACTTAAGACCCTAGTGGACAAATTTTACACTGTAAAAAAGTTAGCATTTAAAGCAAAAATGCGAATTTGTTTGCATACCACTTTTACGTCTGGCTTTAGTAATTTTCCGGATAATCGAGATTCTACTATGAGTTTAAGCACACGTACATGTACATACCTTCTGTTAAAAAGCAATATTCGTTCATGTTTTCGTCATTCATTGTGCGCCGTTTAACGTTCAAGTGCGTGAAAAAAAATGGGACGTGCAGAGACTCACCTTTTTCAGGGATGCGATGGTGGCTTGGTTTTCCTTGGACCTGGCGGCCGTTGCCAGGGTCCTGGCTTTGTTGGCAGCCAATTGCGTCTGAAGTTCGCGGCATCTTTGCGCCAACCGGCTTTCGTTTTCCCTGGATTTGCGCCACAAGTCCGGCAGGCGTTGAAACTCCAGCGAGGGCGACTCAGGGTCCTCGGTGGCCTGCAACAGTGCCAGGTACGTCTGCAAGAGCAAATGCAACGAAGAAATCAGACATAGAAAGACATCGGTAAATGCATGCATAAGGCATTATAAATCCAAATCCCTGAGATTCAATTCTTGTTGGGTTCTTAACAATGGCGTATTTATGCTAATTGGGGCCCCCAAAACCGAGACAAATCGCTGGAAAAATGCCTCAAAATACTACCCAAACCATTTCAAGTGCACACAGTAATTTCACTTTTTAAGAAACAAATTGTAGACCCCAGGCTAACACAGAAGAACCCCACACTCCTCTTAAGAAGAGGACACAAAAAGAAACAGCAAAAAAGGACAGATGTAATAGCTAAAAAAAGGAAAAAAAACCTAAATAGTGATGTTAGTCTAGTGATGTCATCTATGATTAGACGTAATACTGGAGTGAATACAAGGTGGCACATTTTTTGAAGATGCTAAACTTGGGACTATTTTAGGATTTTTCTTTCAAAAGGTAATAATGTATCCTGAAGATACATTATTTTACCCTTATTCATGTTTGTGTTTCATACAATAGATCCATACATAAGAATAAAATCATTTTTGAGCAATCAACTGAAAAAAATGTTACAGGGAGTCTTTAAGGCTTCAACTATTACATGGTGGTAAACAAGTCTTAATTGTCCTACATATTCAAAAATACTCATCAAAACTGAATTAACAATTATAATTGTGTCAAATTATTGCAAACCCTGTACACATTCTGTTATCGAACAGATGCAGGATGGCAACATTGTCTTTACCTTGGTACAGGTGCAGTGGAGAGTTTTGGAGAGCAAATTTAAGTTATTGAATCCTGTTGTTAACAGGGCATCTTCTTTCAATAACTGCACTTGTACCAAGGTAAAGGCAGTGTTGCGAAACAGCATGTGTTCGATAACACAATGCACAGGGTTTGTAATAATTTGTCGCAATTACATACATTTTAATATTGAATTGTTTAGCAATTTTATGACTTTTTTAATAAAAAGGACTTGTTTGCCACCCTGTAATAGTTGAAACTATCAACTTTCTGCAACATTTTTTTCGTTACTTCTCTTATAATCTGCAATTGTTAGGTTTAAAAAAAACTAATCCAAAAATAATGAGTTTTGAAGAAAAGGGAACATCCGCGCATTTACGCGAATTTGCGTTGATATAAACAAAATGCTGTTTTTGCAATAATTTGAATGGAGCCTGCAATACCAAGCGCACAACGTTTTAATTAAAATGAGGCTGTTATCGGATCATCAAATTAAAAAAACCGCTAACTAAGCTGAGACTCAGGCATTCATCAACGAGTGCTAAATATACATATTAATGACACAGAAGATGAATGCATTTTTTTGGCCTTAAATCATTTTTCACACCACACAAAGGCAAGCTAACCACTCTGCCAAGTCACGTGAGGGCAATGTGGGATCCTTGACCCACCCGGTCTCATTTATGTGCAAACGAAGTGGGCAATGTGGGATCCTTGACCCACCCGGTCTCATTTATGTGCAAACGAAATGACCCAACAAATGATTACCCCTCTCGACTGGTCAGTAAATGACCGCCACATTGGCCGAGCTGTGGCCAACTGACCGTGTTGATTATGCTCATGTGCACCACATAAAAATGGACGTGAGGGGAGACAGATTATGACCGGTCTTTATGTGGTCAGCGAACCAGCACTAAAACTTTAGCCAACATTTATGATGGGCACAGCCATAAAATTAGACTTTTCCTCCATTGAGCATTCCGCGCATGCATCTTCGATCACAGCTTCGCGAATACCATTTTTTTTTTTTGCATTTTTTCATCGTCGACTCATAAGTCAGGCGTAACGTGACCAATGTGCGTGCCTCACTGCCTTCATCACGTGTCAGCAGTCATGAGAATGGCACGTTTCCATGATTTAGCACAGCGCCCACATGTTTTAAACACTGGCTGCTATCGCGAGTATGGTTTTTAAAGTTGAAATAAAAAGGCAATTTTGGAAAATTGCTTGATGTAAATGGAACGACAACATGGTATATTCACAACGTTTATTTTAATGTAAACCCTGGTGAATCAGTATGCGATTCTATACTGATATCAACTTAACATTTAGTGATGTCACTTTAATGAATATGTATATTATTGGACTACTTCTATCAGTATGCTTAGTAATACACAATTTTAGTGGGGTTTTTTGGACTACTGATATCAGTTTGGTCCCTGGTGGAAAGATCAGTACATGGTCAGTATACAACATCAGTACAATTACTGGCTTTTGAGACTACACATGTCAGTACAACGTGTCACTAGTATACATGTAGATATACTGATTAATGTATCAGCACATCTGTATTGGTATCAGTATACAACTATACTGTTAACAGTATATCTGTACTGATATTACTACAAACGATATTTGTACTGATATTTGTACTGATATGGTGACATGTGTAGCTCATGTAACTCTTACTAATATAAGTCTGTACTAATATCAGTAACATTTTTATATTGATCCATATACTGATCTTTCCACCAGGGGTTAGGGATATCACTTAGGTTTTTACTAATAACAAACAATTTCATTGAATACCTGCTTCAAAGTACTGATATATTCTGTAGGCCTTCTGATCCGATCTCCTTCAAAGGTAGCCCGAACCGGGCGACACCCGTGCCCCCTGGAATTCCACCCGTCCTTGGGCGCCAACCGTACCGAACCATTAAGGCCTTCGACCCCGACTCACGGGGTCGCAGCTCCGGCATGACAAATTCTAGAAAATGCAATCAATAAGTGCACTTTCGCCGAATGCATGAATGTTGGGGACCTGGAGCGAGGCATGTAATCTTTTTGAAAGCGTGTTTTCAATCTTGAAAAAAATTCTTTGAATCACGTGATTTACATGTATACAATTACATAAATGTGCGGCATATTTTAATCAAAATATGCAGGTGAACTCAACTGTATCCGGAAAATGGATAGAAAATCATTTTGTCCACTCCGCATTGCGATTGTTAGAACGGTATATGTACATGTATTACAAACAATGCCTCGAAATAAACAACAAATTTATAAATTACCTGTGCATCTGAGACAACTACTATATTTATTCTAATATTTATGATGTCAATATTTGTTCATAGAATTTTAGACATAATTCTATACATCATACTAATCCGATAATGTACATACATGTATAGGCCTACACAGTGTATTATGTCCTTTTGTAATGCATTTTTTTAAAAACAAATAACATGTCAATTAAAACTACGATACTGTATATTCAACGATAGCCTTTTCTTATTTATACAAATTTAAAGTCTTACAAATCACCACATGTACTTTACTGAAACTAGGGTACCGGATTAGGGTTAATACATTCTGTACTTAGCTAAGCAGAACAAAAAACATTTAAACAAAATTCATAATAAAACAATGCCATGGATGGACTTACAGTAGGTCACTCGAATCTCCAATGATCACCCTCTGTTTTCACACCTTTTAATGGTATAACTCTGAACATCTCGTTTCACAGGGATGAGCAACTCAAACTTGATAATTTGTTTGCTAGGTTGAAGTGAATTTGCCCTTTCAGAGAGAGCTAAATTCAGCTTAGGTCAGTGCCATGCGAATCTTCAGAAGTTAATAGTATCTAGTTCTAGGTAATGGAATCTTTGTTCAAATAAAACAAAATTTATATCTGTACATTTTTAGCCAATAACTTCAATGATTTCCTATTTTTTTTAAGGTATTTGATATAATATTCCATGTAACTTATATTGGTTTGTATAGATATGCATATATACATTCAAACATGCATTTGTATTTGTTAGCCATATTTGCGTATGGAAATCGACTAATCCGCAATTTTAAAAAAAACCTTATTTATAGTCAATATTTTTGAAAGTTTGCTTTAATATGGATAAAAATGGCCTCAAGGCGCATCTTGTTGTTATTACTAATCAAGATTCATTTCGTTCAAGTTCAAAAAATCGTCTTAATTAAGCATTAAGACCTATTGATTACTATCCCGTCGAAGCGCTGAGGTTGAAGGATATGCGAAGTTATTAAACCAACATTTCAAAGTCAACGCGGCACAGGGTTCATTCACAGCACTCGCAATTTGATGAAATGCCTAGCTCGACTTCATTTAGTATTCACCCTTGGTATGGACTGCAGTCCCAAGAGGTTGCCAACTGTTGCTAAGATGCTGTCTGCCTTGCGGGCTTCGAGCAGCCTGAGTCCCTCTCAAGCAAACACCGCTCATTTTTGAGAACACATACAAAGGGAGCGTAATGATAAGCTTAGGGTTTCTGCGCCGCTGGCAAGATGTGGTCCCATTGGTCCTCGCTTAGCACTGGCGCGTGCCAAACGTGTGCCAATCCGATTAGGACGTCTGCGAGCATGGCGTTGGGAGGCAATGGACAGAAGCGAGTCACTTAAGAACCAGATAAATATTTACTTTCATGTCCCGGCTTATGGATCGGCGAAGCCCGATAGCCTCTCCTCAAACACGTGGTTCGGCAACGCAAAATGGAAACCAGAACGCCGTGGTCAAAGAGGACGTCCACCAAAAAGTCGAGTATACTTCGCTATGCGGCTGCACTACCACTTATCGCTCCAATGAAAACTAATATTGTCTAACAAGCAATACTTGTAAGCGCATGGGTCTTTGAGGCGTATGGAAGCATTTAGGTCACTGGAATCTCCAATGGTCCAATGGTCACAATGTTGCATAGGGATAAGTAACTCAAACTTCAAGTTCTGCTGGGTGTCATGACAGCAATGGTGTCATGCAAATCTTCAGACTATTCAAACATTTTGTTATAAGCATTATTACTTTTCAATTTCGCTGAGCTGCTTTAAAACTATGTATTAGTTTGATATTAAATAAACTTGAAAATGATACATATTTAGCCAACAACTTAAGTTAATTTTTTAAAATGAGATTTGGGACGTATCCTAGGTTTGTATGTAAAACATGCTTCATTATACAGCATTTCGCTATATAACCTACTTACCAGGAACCTATCTAGACCGCTAAGTGAGGCATCATTAAGATTTTTAAACGGGTAAAATAATTCCGACCATGAATTCTTCAATTGCTGCATTCCAAAGCTGATCAACGCAATGATTCTATCGATTGATCACACCCATGAATCATCAATTCTGCCTTATCCTTTACACGGAGCTCGTTCAGTCATTCGAGGAAAAAGCCACCGAGTTCCTAGCAAATGCCGAACACATTCACCAAGTGATCCCAAGAAAGAATTACGATGATGCTTAAAATTGTATAATTAAGTATAATTCATCAGAAATATTAGCTGATAAAATTACATGCACACTCCATCATAAGAACCAAGATTTATTTATAATTAAAGCTGTGAATGTTTTAAACAGTATAATCCCTACAATTTATCCAAGCAATAAATACACTAGTACAAATCTTGGAATTATTTTATACAGTAAATGCTTCCAATCATCCGTAATAAGAATCACGGAGATTCTTTCATTTCTCCAATTAGGTCACATATTTATTTTCTCAAATAATCATGAAAATCTCAGTTTTGCGATGGATTAATTCATCCAAGCTTTAGTAATACATGTAGCTAAGAATCGTGAAAATTACATCAAAGTAATCCGGATTTATTCATTTCTGAAAAATCCCTTAATAATTCATTTTGCCGTAATGATCAAGATTTAAGCGTTTATAAAATTTACCTCTTCGTCATATCACGAAGAATGATTAAAAAAACCTTATTTTTCTAATGATTAAGGGGGAAACAGCAACGACAACTTTGCTAAATTCTAGCAACAAACAAGAATTTCAGCAACAGTAACCAACACAAGGGATCTAAACACGTCACGGTCAAATCTGTCATCTTCCCATAAAAATACCATTTGTTGAAACTTTCATCAAACATTTTTTTTAAATACGATTTTGCATTCTAGCAACGGACACTTTGTCTTTTCCATCGAAGACTCACCCAAATATTAAAGAATCCTAATTCCTCAGCACTGTAGCAACGAGTGTTTCAAACAAGGTTTCAAAGGTGATCTTTTTTACTTCTAACGAAATGGTTCCATTTTTTGGCCGATGCATTGTTCATCAGGGGAATCCTGATTACATTCATTGGAGCTCAGGATCGCCAAAACGTTCTAATTCCTCGAAGAAAGCGCTCGCATATATCCTATCACATGGGGCTCATTCATCGAGAGCAAAAATTCGCTATACAGAGAAGATCAAATTTTTCTTTCATTCGTTAAATCATAAAGGCGATTACGTCAGAGAACCCAGCCGCATTCATCCTAGCAACTAATCACTGACAATACATGCATCAACAAATCATTCAAAGATTAGCTTTCAAAAAATACCCGCACTCATTTATCCTAAAAGCCAATCGATAAAATTCCCCATTCTCTGGCACGAGGCATTCAATGCCAGTTCAAGCAGAGAATCCTGCACAGTCTTCATCGCTGAAATCAGCAATGATTCAAACGCTGCCTATGAACCATTACGCCACTGATAGATCAAACTAACTAATTTAACATTCCTGCACAGTCATCCTAACAAAATTTTGTCTCAGATTTCATCATTTGTTGTTCGAAGGACGATCAAATAATCCCTGTGGAATCTTACAGGGCTCTCTGGTTCAACGAGTCTTACCATGGACCTTCAACTATTTCAAAGAATTCTGGACAAATTCCAGCATAATCATTCTAATGAAGTTTAAAATGTAACATTGTATTATTTGATGTTCTAAATAGAGATTCTAGCACAATCATATAAACAGACATCAGCGTCCCAGAATTGATCACTTATTGTTCTAAAAGCGATTCCGTTCTGACCAAAGAATCCCTGTGGAATCTTACAGGTTTCCCTTTTCAACGAGTCTCACCATGGAACTTTAACCATTCCAAAGAATGGTAGACATCTAAGGCGTCTTACGGCCGAACTTGTGCCATGTCAAAAAAACCAGATTGCGAAGAGGAAGTAATGGAAGAGGTGGAGAACAAAATCAGCAAACTAAACGCGATGGAGGAATTAAGCACGACGCGTTTTTAATCCGTGTCGCAATTCTCGCAATTTCCTACAGCGCGGCGCTCCCACTTGCATCCACCTTCGGAACGCGGGATTTCCCCTCACTAATCACGCGTGAATTAACAGCCAGAAATTCAATTCGCGAAATTCTGCCGAGTCACAGCTTCGCGAATGAATCTCAATCAAAACCCTAAGCCAATTAAACACGTCGAACGTGCTTCTCGCGGACCGGAAGTCTGCAAATCTCAAGGCGGCGCTAGGGGGAGCCACCTTAAAACGATTTAAGGAAAGCAGTGGATCATTTGAAGGGCGGCAAACCATAAGACATTAAGCGCCAGACTCCCTCCCTACTGGAAAAAATACGAAAATGACCATACAAACTGCCAAAAATTGTTGGAATTTCGATCAAATCCCCTAAATATGCGAATAACCCCTCTTTCCCCCATTTGCCTCCATTTTCAAATCCTTCGCGCGGAATTGACAGCAAACCTTGATAATATGGACACGAATAGAAGTTGTAGTTTGGCACCCTACATGGGGCGCAAACTAATTTTAATAACAATTTCATTCTAATAATTTCTCATCTAGGGCCGGTTGCACCAACAAAAGTTAAGAAAAACTCAAGGTTGACCTCTGGTTAACTGAGGAAAAGCATTATACAACTACAGGTTAACCAGCTGACAGGCAGGGTAAACCTAAAGTTTGTAATAGAATGAAATTTTCCCAGAATTCCTAGCTACAGCAGGTTATCTCCATGTTAATTATACCTTGTATTAAACTCCCCACCCCCCATTGTAAAATGGTGCAACAAAGACCTATTAACCCTAAGGTTAACTCGTGGATACATTTAACCCCAGGTTAGCTAACCTCTCATTTAACCTGCAATGGTGCACCCGGCCCTTAATGTTTATATTATGTGGTCCAGTGAGGGATGAGGGGGTGGGGGAGGAGAGCCACACAAGGTACTACAGAATGCAAGAGTTTGTTTGCAATTAATCTCAAGAGGCAAACCTAGTTTTGGGCATACTATAGGTCCTGTTTTCAAGTTCATCTTTAAAAATAACTAAACCCTAGGGGAGAACCATTTCCCAACGGGGACAAAAAAGAGCTATTATAACAATTATCTGAAGTAGAAATATCTAAGTAATTTGTTTGCATGGTGGGGATCCTCTTGAGATCGGCCTTTATGTATGTCTTGTTTGTGCTCAGAATAAGAAGTTATCAGGGGAAAATGAACATTCATGTATTAAAACATCAGGCGAGTCCTTCGAAGTTGGATCACTTATTCAAACCCATCTCAACCCCGAAGGATCATGGCGTTTTCGACTGAATGCACTGGATTTCACATCGACCAGAGAATCTTGCACAATTGATGGAAGTTATAAGCGGCGCAGATTTATTATTGCAGATTGAATTTTGAAAAGCTCATCAACTAGTCGGGCGAAAACCGATTGCTCTGGTTTAACGGCCGAAAAGTGGAAGTTATGAAAGCGAACCCCCTGAGATCGGACAATTTCCACAATTTAATTGAGCGCGCCGCGTTTAATTATTGAAAGTCACGTAATCGATGAGCGCCAAGATTCGCGCAAATACCTCGGCTCCGATCTCGATTAATCCAATTACGGAAGAATAATTTGATGGCCTTTCCGGGCGCGTATTAGAAGGCCCAACCAGGTTTAGGAAGATGGAAAGATTCCTCCCCCGGGGGCAATCGCAAGGCTTTGCTTATACCGAAAGATGAGCTTATCAATTTAGCGAAAAGAAAAAAAAAAGAAACCTAAACGGTTGTTATTGCGTGTAATTGCGCTCATAAAGAAAGAACACGTTTCGCTCAGAATTTCTCTGAAAAACGAAATTAAATCGCGAGAAACTTTTTCAATTCCCCGCTGTCTCAGCTAACAGCCCTAAAGGACTCTAAAAACTTCTGCGGCCGCTCAGATTACGAAAACTTTCGAAAATAATCTAGTTATCAACTAATAGAAAAATGTGTAAAAAAAATCACACGTTTCATGTCTTGACACAAACATTTGAAAGATTCTCCTAAAAAACCCAAATTTGATTAAGGATATCTGGCGTTTTCAACCATTTAATATGCTTTTTTAAGGGTATTTAAGCTATATTTTCAAATACCTTTTTAAAATGCGGTTGCCTTTTTGGTGTTTACAAAAATTAAAGTTACAATTGGGCGAAATGTCATAGAAATTAAATTAATCATAATGTTACATTAATGTTTCAAAACATTCGAACATTTTTCACAACTAATTAAATTATTCTTGAAGTATTTTAGACAAAGAATTTAGTATCTTCAAACACTACCATTTCAGAGGCTCTGTTAATAAGTAAATTATTTCTTACAAATAGCGAATTTTAAGGATATGTCGTGTTTTTTTTAAATTTTAAAACACTTTTTTTTCCAAGAATAATCTAAATTGCTAATGTAATTTTTGAAATTTTCATTTTAAATTTTCCACACAATTTTGTTATGATATTGCAAAATCTAATAGCAATTTAATTCATCATTATGTTGCATTAACGTACTCAAAATATTCTAAAATTTTCAAAGAAATCAATTTCTCTCGGATTTGTTTAAATTTAAAACAACAATTATTGAACATTTTTCAAATCTTATAAAACTGCCCCAATTGATGAGAACACCAGTATTAGTTTTTTAAATGCTATAAAAGAAACCATCCGCTCCATAATTCTCGAGGGTAAACCATCCTAGTTTTTTCATAACAACTGACAAAATTAGTAGGTTTTCAAATTTAGGAATAATCAGTATTATTCGATAACGGTATGCATTTTTAAATTCCAGGGCATTAAAACATAAAGCCATGACGTCAACATCGTCCACGCCATATTACACACAAACACAAAGTACATATTAATTAACAACGCATTAAGATATAATGCCAGATCTCAACGTGAGTCCCTGGATAAAATCAGCGCCACCTACATGAGGTCTGTCGGATTTAAAGCTTGGTATGGACGGAACAGGGTGCAAATACTTACTTTTTGGAACTCCTTTTCCAGCTCATTGGTGATCGCTGCCATCGTCCACGTTTCCGATATTCACGCGTGCTGACAAGAAACCACGAATTAAACAAGCGTATCGACATTAGAATAAATTAATTTCATCTGCTTGTCATGGAAAATGTCTTACCACAGCGGCGAACCAGTTCCTCTCGGACATTTTCAGCGTGCACAAAATTCCTTAAAAAAACCTAACGCAGATCAGTGATCGCACGTATTGATCCCAATAATGCTAAAATGGCGGCTAAAATTGTGGACATCGGCGTTGCCAGGCAACGAAGAGAGCGTGGAGGATCATGTGATACGCCGACGGCGATTAAGTGGTCGAAATTAGGCGGAATGCGCCCACTTAATAAGCAGGGAAAATGAAAAATGATGGATTAATTTTCCTTCCTTGGCTGCCAAAGGGGGAAAAAACAACAAAACCATTGCATTGTTTATGCAGCTGGGGGTTTACCACAAGCATTATTGTTAGTAGCAGCATTACGTTTTTGCAAAATAATATTATTGTTTACGTGCGATTTGTATGGTAAATTAAATTAGAACAAAGATAGCATCAATTAGCTTGATTAAATTCCACTCATCACGCGCAAATTCTGCAATAAATGCACCACCAAGAATAGTTTCCGAAATATACCACTTACATTGCGCCTACGTTTATCTTTATCGCCAAAAGCTGGTGTTTATCTTGACATTGGGATGCATCATGGGAATTCAATTGTTTTTCAAAAATAACAGAGTTGCTTATCGTTTCGCAACACTACGATTTTGTAAACATGAATAAAGTGAAAATGAAAATTTCAAGCATTAAAACGAAAGAATTTTCTGAAACTATTTGGATGAATGCATCAAGCTTCATAAACGATAAACGAGACGTTTAATTTCTTCAAATTTACCACGCAGGGTTTAGAAAATTCAGTAATTCTCAAATGCACTGATTCTCTACGATTATTACGTTATGCTACGTGGAAATGTGACGTCATTCGGGATTGAAATATGAGGTCATTTCAAGGTGAATTATTACTGCACATCCAGCGGCTTTGTTACAACCCTATTTGGCATTATTCCTTGTTAAAACGAGTGGATAATGAAGTTCTGTTTGTCCAAATAATTTAAGCCTAACACAAAAGTATGCTCACCATGCAAAATACACATATCTTTACTTGTAATACTAACAATTGCTAAATTTATATACCTCAGTGTAGAATTGGTTGTCCACTAGGATCTGATTATTTATTTTGATAATTTCAAAATGCCCCGTACTTGACGTACTCTGTAAACAGGATTTTCTTTTCAATAAAACCTCCGAAGTTGGGCATCGGAAGGTGCATTTGAGCATTTTATGAATTTTATTTCAATCTTAAAATATACTGGGCATTTGCATTAGACCTTACCGGACAACCGATTTTACACTGGGAAAAATACATTTAGCAATTATAATACCTTTTTGAAGCAAAAATGTGCAATTTTTCTTAATGATGGGCATTTTTAGGGTCAGACTTTAATCAGCTGTTTAATGTTAATGTTCCAAGAGTATGGACAGGAAAGACACTTACAGACAAGACAGTACATGTCTTTAAAAGTTGACTTTTAATGGATTTTGACTAAGGTTGAGTTTTTCTCCGAAAGTGCCGTGATTTCTAGACCTAACTCGCACTTCCGCTTCCAAGCTCTCAGCCATGGATTAATGCCTTCGGGAGGATGCTCATCGTTGGTATCCTCGCACATACTCCATTATTGTTTTGCATATCAAGCAGCGCTAAGCGCTTGGAAAAAAAGACAAAAAAGCCGAAAATACGGCCTTTCGGGGGGCCTCGTCTTGGAACACTTGTGAAGCTAATTTATAGCGAAATAATGAATTAGAGGCGTTATCTCTGGCGCACTCCTGGAGCAGCCTGCCTGCCATCTGTTCGGGTGAGATTAAAGCATTATTGAGTTAAGGGGCTGCTCAACAAGGAGGAAAATTCGGCGGAGAAGCTGGGGGTGGGCAAGGCGAGCGATGATTGAAACTGAAACCAAGATTTTTCGGGGTGACGAAAAAGGCGCCAGTGCAACGCCGGCATTGGCGCAAACATGGAGGACAGGAAGTGAGCGGTGGAAATTGTGCGCAGTTGGGAGAAATTAGTGGAAATTCGGGAAATGCCAAGGAAAAGCTGAGAAAAAACAAAGTAAGTTCATGTCGAATTTGGACGACTTGTGGGGCATGGTCGAATGGGGGGGCATGGGAGTTCCAGCTGCAACAGGTAACTTCATTTTTCGGAAATTCACTGGTACAATAACTGCCATCTTCAGTTTAAGACTTTGTGAGACTCATGGAATGTCTGGACTTTTGCTCCTTGGGTTGCATGCGGTATGCAAAATTGGAATTCCTGGGGGTTTCATGTCACC
>JAQIXS010004568.1:0-14776 GCA_034700785.1 Rossiulus vilnensis
TAACTCGAAATTCGGATAAGTCGAATATTTTTGGGGGTCCCCTGCGACTTCGAGTTATCGAGCTTTCACTGTAGTTTGCTTTTATCTAGCTTAATTGTGAATTTACATTGTCTTCGTGACTGCACACCTCTTCCAAATTTAATGGTGGAGATGCTCAATCCTCTGCTATCGTGATTCTATCCTTACTTCTGAACTTTTTTTTCAGTTTTTATTCCTTTTTTCATAATATTACACTTCTGCATATGCTTGTTCCGGTAGCATATTATATCCTATATGCCTAATTCATGGAATATGGTTCATAAAGGTTCCATTTAACAAGTACATATTACTAATCAAATTGATTGTTTTTATCTTCTTTCGTGTAAAAAACAAGAGAATTTCGTGGTGAAGTTCGGTTTTCGAAACCACTTATCCTAGGTTATGTTTAATTTTCTTTACAATGTCCTTAACAATGCTCTTTGTAATGTGAGATTGGAAGGCGTCACCAGTTGCAGTTTTGTTGCGGCACGTGTTATGGAGAATCTAACATTTGCTATTTCCTTATTTGAATAATAGCAATAACCTTTGATAGCTTTTTAAATTCAATAGGCAGTGGAATTATATACATACTGTATACATTATAAACGGGTAAGCTTTACACCCGTGTGCATGTGTAAGAGTCAAAATGGAACAGCTGCAAGTATTTTTATGTATACTGTATTTAAACATTATTATTAAGCGCCATATTCAGTTAATATTTCAGTTAATAATCTTCCTTATAGGCATCTTGGAGATATACTTATTGCACGAGCTGTCTGCTTATAATCGAAAGCATATTAAAACTTAAGTTTTGTCCCACGCCGGTATTTAACGAAAAATATTTTATCATGTGGGATTCCATTCAAATGTATTGCATTACATGCACTTTATTTCATTTTCTTTACAAGTGCGACAAAGCTTGAATAAAATCTTTGCTCCAAAACATGTAGTTTTGTAGAAAACTGGTGGGCCGGACTATCAGCCATAGTTCAAAGTTTAGTGAGGATTTAATGGTCGTCCCTGACGCCCATATGCCAACTTTCATACCGGAAATGATTGCATGTTGCTCCCCAAGTATAAAAACAATGCACCATTCTTGTCTGTCAAAATGGCGACAGGATGACGGGGCCTTCACTCTTATGACCAGATCACGAGTTGTCTGTCCAGCGTCTTAAGTTTAAAACAATTTTTTGCACGATGTTATTCTTCTCTATTTTCAACACACCATCTTGATTACAACTTTATCGCACTTGGGGTAGTTTTTTGCTGAATTCAATAATGAACCGTTGATATTGCGTGTAACCAAAAGTTTAAACTAAAAATGTTTGCACATGACTACCCCTGGATAAGCATTCAAGGAATATACAGTACAATGCGAGACAAAAATGTTTTTAAAATTGTCGTATTTTATAGGCCTACAAGGTGAACATTTCTAGATAAGATTAGATTTCCAAGTTTACCATCGGAAACTGAGTAAGATTTTGCGGTTAAATTCCAAGGTTCCGCGTTTTGATACGGAATATCTTGTAAACATTAAATATTAGCATTAAAATTGCAATATGTATTAGCTACTCACGAACTTATAAGCTAAATAGCATGCTATACGATTGAAGTAAATTCCAGTTGAATGCCACGAAGGACAATTAATAATCGTCCATTGCTTTCGAAAGATATTAGATAGATGATGTAAGTAATTCGCTGTGAAAGACCTGAATGCCTGGACGAACAAAACAATTATCGATCACCCAGAAAAGATTTAGACTATAAGCCATTAGGTAATTATAAATATTACAGTTGAGATCATCTATTATTATCAGTTTCCGTTAACGTTCACGCATATGTGTCGTACACGAGGATTCAATTTCCTGGCAAGAAATAGTTTATAGTCTGGCACGGAGGAGGGTAGTTTAGTAACTAAGTTTAGACACGAAAGAAAACTTAAGAGACATGGGACGGCTACAGTCAAAACTGAGCATTGAGCTTAAGCTACCATCCAGCACCAAAGAATGTTTGCGTACATTCCAAACTGAACTCTGTCCCTACGCTCTCGTTGCTGGATCATTAGAGGTACAATGAATGTACATGTAGGTAGAGGTACCAAACTAAAAGATGTGGGAAGAGGATGTACGTTTGGGTGTGTGTGGGGGGAGGGGAAAAAATCCTCTCCGTGCTTTAGCACAAATTGCATGGAAAACAATTCTCAGAAAACTTGTTTTCAACAAAAATGCATTCAGATGCGTCATGTGACCCTGCAGGTGCTTCAGGGTCGTCGTTAACAGGTCAGGTGTCTTACGTTAACAATGACCTGAATTCCAATATGCATAGTAATATGTTATTTGTTTTCCTGATTTCTGCTTTACACATTAACAGCACTCGTTATAAGCCATGATATCATATTAACCTGATCGATTAGCGGGTTAGTCAATTTATTCACTCTCTGAATGTTCACGTGCATCAAGTTTGCAACACTATTTTCCAGGCACATCTGTTAAACACGCGCACGTCTGTATAATTTAACTTTTTTAAGGGTTCATTAAATCACGTTTTGCGAGAAAAAAAAGGATTAATTGACCCACTTCAAAGATATTGTGTAGTAGATTGGACATTGTTAAAAGTTCGAACATCAGGAGGTTTCCTGGAACCGTATTCCCTATTCTCATCTGATTGATATCACAAATTGAAGGGCTATAAATGTCAAGAGCCGAGAATTCCAAAGGATAAATGGCTGGAAATCGATACCATAAATCATTCAAAGCCATTCGTTATGATTGCGGTAACTAACTCTACGTAATCAGCGCCGGGAATTCGACTACAAGCATCTTTTTTGAGCAGTATTTTTTCGTCTGCGATCTCGATTTCAGACCGAGCACCAAAATAGTTGGCATTCTGACAGCATGGGTCCACTAGAGCCAGTTACTTGTAGCAAAGCCGAACTTTTTATTTTATTTATATCGCGTGTTAGTTTTGTTCGTCCTGGCATTTTCGAAGTTGGGTAGGGGTCATGGTAGGCGAGGGCGAAGAATTTGGATTGAATGAGAGGCGTCGATTTACGTTTATTTCAGGAAATTCAACAGCCTCCTCTGCATCTTGCTTTCCTTCGCTAGCTATTCCTGGGACGAAATCCATCTGCACTTCGTATTTATTTTCTCTAGTTTAGACGGTTGTCCAGTTTTCTCAGCTGTTTATTTTACAACTGGCATAATTAAGAAGTAGTGACCACATGCTCGAAACACTCTTAAAGGTTCTGAAAGTTAAATTTTTTGTGCTGTTGTCAGCGGAAAATTTGAAAATGTCAACCATTTAGCTGAAATAAGTAGCACTGAATGGGGTGGGGGATTTTACGTTGTGTTACTAAGCGTTACATGGGGTTGTGGTGTTTTTCTTAACGTAACGTTACATTTGCGTATGCCTTAATACATGCATACTGTAATATGGAATTTATTTCAAGTATTTGAAAACCGTCATTTTTTACCATCTTACGCTGCCTTTTAATTACAATGAATTACTTTTGCTTGAGTTTTTTAAACTTTTTTGCATATAAATGTAACTGCATTCTAAAATATTGGAATCATGATTTTCGAAAATTTTAAAGAGTGCGGGGTCTCCTTAACTAGTGATTCTCATCAGTTTCATTTTAGAGAAATGTAAGAAAAATCCAGTATTTGTGGTTATTCTCGAAGATGAGTGTCTACTTCGATGCTTTAATTAATAGGATTTGTAAACAAATTTCGTATACAAACTAGGATGAAATCAATTATTTGTGATATGTTATTGAAGGAAAAGTTTTACCCTATGACTCTTACATTTTCAACATTTAAATCTTTCTCTGAGGCCCAGTGCATCCATCCTGTGCAAAGGGGTTGTCGGTGATCAGCGTTACATACTTTAAGGAGGGAAGAGGGGCATTGCGGAATTTATGGATAGCCCCTAAGATGGTTATTCTAAAGTTCCAAAGGATAAAGTCAGATACGTGTACAGTGTACTTTTGAAACATGATGCGCTTCGCTTGATCAGGATGAAATCCTCACGCTTATTTTGTTTGTTTACGTGAACGTCCAGTGTTAAAAATATCACCAAATAAGACTTTAAAAAGTCTTGAAGGGGATAGGGGAGGGGAACAAGATCCTTTCCACCACTTCTTTTTTCAAGTGTAGGTTGATCTTATCGAATTGCGAATTAGGGAATGGTAGAAAGAATGTCTCAATTTTAAAAACTTAATCAATCCTGAGAAATGGAAGTCGTAGGTCAAATTTATGTACTTCGATCACGATCAAGCGGAAAGACCTGTCGAAAGTTATGAAAAGCTTGTTAAATCCGTAATATCATTATTTCAAATTTCGAAACATTACAGTTATCAACATGGTTTTCTAGAAGAATAATACTGGGAGATGACAGCATTTTCAATGGCTTCAAATCTGTAATGCCCTTGAGGTTTTAATGTAATGGAACTAATTTAGGCTAATTCGGTTATTTCCCGCTCCTGACGTTGGTCTGTTGAACTCCAAGGTGATGTCGATTTAAGTTATCATTTTCACGGTCGTTTTCGGACAATCTGTTTCGTCAAATGCAAATGTATTTCGTGAATTCTTCCCATATATATTTGTCGGGTTGATTTACCTTTGAACCGTGAGTTCAAAATGATTTCCTGCCCGAACGACGACATCTTGAGCATCTTTGTGCCGCAAATTTTCCATGCTGATTTCATTTATTTTGAGGATCGCATCGCCGGCTTGAAGGCCCGCCCTCTCCGCCAGGCTATCGTTCGTAACCTATTTTGGAGAGAAACGAAAAAAAAAAGGTTTTTGTACGGACAGAGTTACATAAGCTGGCGCTTGCGGGGCACCCCGATGATCTTCGCTGCAGTCAGGAAAAGTGAGAAAGGTGAACCCCCACTCCTTGAATTTGGGCTTGAACTCGACTCTCTCCTCCAGTCGTAAATAAGCCCGGTCTTACAGAGCTATATATATTTCTATATTGCCGCTGAGCTCACCCTGCCAAATATGGTCACGCGATGCTCCCTGTGCTTAAGTTACGCTAAACGGAATTAATGGAGGCCAATTTCTAGACGAGATTCTTGACTAAAGGATGCTGTGGTGCCAGGCGGGGATGCCCTCTTGTGGGGGCCTTCGTGACGCATTCTCGGTATTCGGCTAACTGCGATTGATTATTGAATGACATGTGGAAGAGGCATTGGATGTCAGCAGTTTATTGACGAATCCTTGAAATGTTGGCTTAGAAAAACTGGATATTTTTGGGGGTTTTTTTTCCGTTTTAACGGCCTCCGAATATTTCAAGGATGGCCAGAATTTGCGTGAATTTTGACCGCCCGTTTTAATTATCTTGTTGAAATTCGATCTTTAATCTTTTGTGGCAGGTTTTACGCTGGTAGCGAAAGGATATCGCTATCATCGAAAATGTTTTGTAATAATTCCGTGGCCGGTTTTTAATTGCAAGATCATGTTAACTGGGCTTGGAGTTATTTTGATTTGGAGAGTAGTTTAAAGTTATTTAAGCGCCGAGTATCCTAACGGGTGTTCGATGCAAATTTCCGTTTGTTTTCAAGGATTCCTCCAGGCAGAGAACACTAGTTT
This sequence comes from Rossiulus vilnensis, assembly GCA_034700785.1. Lineage (NCBI taxonomy): Eukaryota > Metazoa > Arthropoda > Diplopoda > Julida > Julidae > Rossiulus > Rossiulus vilnensis. The sequence goes on from JAQIXS010004568.1 coordinate 5,610, forward strand.
TTTTGTCGCTAATCTCCTTCGCGTGTAAAATATGCACTCGTCGGTTGTCGCTCGTTCAGTTTAAAGGTTTCTCAGGTTTAATTATGGTTGGCGCTGATAATCGTGTCACGTAAACACCACGTCAAAAGGCCTCTGTGATGCAAACTTAAGTCCATAAATCAAACGTTCCCTATCGGTCAGTCCAGTGAACTTCCGCATACTGGATGGCTTCTTCGGCCACCTCACTTCGCCCAATTTCCCTGTTTTTTTATCTAATTGCTAATGACGGTTTCGAGATAGCAGCGTCAGCTATTCCCCACACCACTATTTCCTCTTCATATTTATTTAGTCCATATCGAGTTTGATGATTTGGGTTAGCCTCGATTTCCATATGGCGTTTCGTAAACGTGTGCAAATACAGCACGTATTGTATCAGCAGCCGTGCCTGGCTTGCTCGCAATATCTCACTTTTATGACTCGAAATAAATTTCATTTTTGACGCGATGTGATAAGGTCCTAGGTCGGAGTCGACTGGGTTCCTTTGAAAGTTTCGAAGTCAATATTTTCATAACGATAAGTTACGAAAGTCAGAATTTGCCAACTAGTTGAGTAACTAATATCGAAAGTGAAATAATAACGAATTGGGCAAGGTGAATTTTCCATTCCACGTTCCTGTTAATCCACTGTAACCATTAAAATCTAAGCAATTTAAACAATTAGATTCCATGTTATCCAAGTAGTCGCAAAGATGAGTTTCATAGCAATGGCAGTGTAAACTGCTGACGATTCTAGGGTGCTGCTTAAAGATTACGCTTTGAGATGCTCTTCATTTTTGTCTTACCTTTTGTATCGATAGTGGTGTGCTGAAATCTTTTCCACCCTGAAGTCGAAATCCCCAGGGCTGATTAGCGCCGCGCGTTAGTTTCACAGTAAAGGTGGAGCCCGCCATTTGTTCGCCGCTAGTTTAATTCACTAAAATGTCGAACTGTTTCGTTTTCGTAGTCGTTGAAAATTGCGCCGGATGTATAACGTGCCTGCAACTTTTCTAAACTTATTCTTCTTAACTAAGGAGTGGCCTGTCCCGATCTCGCATCCACTCTGTGTGCGCCCTCCATCCACTCTTCGCCTGTACAGAGTGTGTGCCAGTTAGTGCATCGCCTACTAGTTGAACTGCTCGTGTGATAAATCGTGTTTCGTCAGATGATGCTCCCACGCTTGTTTCGGTTTTGTGAATGAAATCATCGTCTTAGGACGATCCGATGTCCTTCGCAATGTCCGGGAACGATTCGTCCATAGGCGTCAAGTTGGGCGAAATTATTAAAAGTTGTGCATAAAGGTAGCGGGCTTTGCATCCGTTTTTTTTTCGGAAATTTAATCTTATCCTTGATCCCCCTTGATTAGGTGACCAAATTCAAGCCGCAATCGCTTTAATCGCATTAATTACTTTTTTAATACATTAGAAAAAAGCATGATAAACGTCATCTTTGCACCTTACACCAGTAGGGTACAAAGGAACGATCTCCAACTAAGCCTTTTAAAAGGTTATCGAAAAGGTTGTATTAAATAATTGATAGCTTCTATAGTTTTATGATGAACCCTGTAAAACGTCATGATGCTTTTGGCGAGGGCCGTTATTTAGGACACCCAGCCCGGGATAATTCAACTTGGGAAATAAGTGGCAGCTAGACGCTCATTAATTAGATTAACACTTTTCCATATGGTAAATGTGGCATTTGTCGTGGAATAAATCTAAAGCAAAATGCAGAACAGACCTGAAAACTGAGGGATGGGGGTTGGTGCGCTGCATTAGACCATATAGTGTGTAAATAATTTCGTTTAACACGCATGTAGAAGATATTCAGAGTTAGATCACAGTACGTGCATTTGTTCAGCGTGACAGGTGGTGAGCCACGCCGCCAACAAAATGTGCATGTATGTTGAACACCTGTAAAGTTCAACCCATTATATTACAGGGTGTCAGGTGTCGGAACGTGCGAGTGAGTGAAAAATGTCGTAATGGCACTGGCACGCCATGCATGACACAAAACTGAAAACACGTTTGGTGGTTCCAAAACGTGTTTTAAGGCAAGTTGGCATTTGAAACCTCAATATTGAGATTAAGTTACTCCAAAATTCATTAAATAAATGAAATTTAATCTGATCGAAATAGGGCATGCGCGCTTTTGCGATAATATTCTCTATTGGTAGAGATTAACATTTTAATGAATAAAACTATAACAAATGCAATTAAAATCGTGTTATTAAGCCACTATTTTGAATTCACGTGTTTGAAGGATTTGAATTGTGATTTTCACGCAAGGGGATAACGTCCAAGTTGTAGGAGAGTAGGGAGTCTGCTGAAACTATACCATCATAGCATTTAATTCAAAAACGAAGTCCACCTGAGCACACACACTAATCAGATCAATTTGAACTTTGGATCATGTGAGAGAAAAACTGCGAAAGTAACATTAAAATAATTCAGAAGCCAGAAAAATCAAAAACGCAAGTATCAAAATTGTCTTTGTAATATTAAAGCTTGTGATCCAAATACATGTGCATCGTTTTTGTAAGACGAATTAAACTCTGTTTTTGCTGTCTACGCCAAGAGCAAAAATTCGGTATTATGTGGCGTATTTTACGTGAATATTCACGTACATTTATGTAATATCCCACAAATTAAGCAATCATGACGCAAACTAATGACTATTCAAAAGTACGCTTATTAATACTCCATCAGGAAAATAGCTAATTTTGAAGTACTAAGGGGAAAGCAGGAAAAAGTAATTTTTGAAATCAAAGAAAGTGGAATTTCAAGGTATCACGAAAAAAAAAAACATTTTGTACGGATAGGGGGAGGAGGGGTCGAAAAATTGAGAAAAATTACGGACGTCATATGTGCACAGCCCCTAACTAGCGTCACAAACTTTCACACATGCTTTGTTTAACGTTTTTTATTGATCAAAGTTTGGAATTAATGTATAGAGTGAGATTTCTACTTTTCTTCAATAAATTTAACCAATGCTTTTCCCGGTCATAATAAAGCGGAATGGACTTGTGTAATCTACGATCTCCTAGTGTGCTAATGACTTTCTAAAATTTTGGGTTAAGCAGAGTTTGAAACCAGTGTAGGCAAAAAAGGAAATTGTGTGAAAATGTTCGGTGACGTACTGAAAAGGATATTCACTCGACGTTGCAGACGTTCTATTTTAGCTTCTCTACCACTTTCTTACAAACACGTCTTGAATATATCGGTCACTGTATAGTTTTTTTTGTTATAGTGGCTCCTTCAATAGGATTTCCTGAATACGTCTAGGATGGTCAAATTGATTACAAACATTCTTGTAGGATTTTGCAAGAAAATGTCGCTTTGAACAAGAAAGGTTGTAACTGATTTACTCAGAAAGGAATTTGAGATGAAGTATCCAGACTGAAGTTACTTGATCCTGCAGCAGAGTTCAATAATACTAAAGGGTTTTGAGTTATTTTTGATTTTCCCCTCCCTTTGTGACTTTTTAAATGTATGGTTATGTGAGAGCGTACATGCGGTACGTATCCGAATCGAGCGAAGAACGTTTATTTAGTATTTTAGTTTTATGGAATATTTTCATGTTATGATTGTTAAGCCACATACATATTGTAAAATTGTATAGAGAAATGATAAAAAGCGTTAAACTGGTCAAACGTTGTAAACTCCTTAACAAACGGTGTGTCAAGGGGATCCTTTCTTTGTTGATCCATCGTCCTAAATATATTCTTATTTTACTACTATATGTTATTGACAAAACATCCCAAAATAAAATTTAAAACAAGAACTATAAACGCTTGTTATTTTCGCTTTAAATTTCTTGATTTTTTTCGCGCGTTTAACGAAAAGAAATATTAGCATGGCCATCAGCATTAGACCAAATTGCCTCAAAATATATCGTATGTTTTTAAAAGATATTCATATTTTATTAACAATTTTGTGAAAGGTTTGCTTTGGTTGATTATTATTTATTATTTGAATATTTGGTACTTTTGGAAAATAGGCATCCAAAATTTAAATTTATCTTATAAAATATGCTTTTATTTACAAACCTTTTCATAACGCAGTTACAATACTAAGTTATTAATGTGACTTATTTTTTTGGCAATTTAAAGATCACTTTTTTGGAAAACATTAGCAAACTGTTAAAAGCAACAATTACACAATTTTGGCAAAGTCTACACGAGTATAAGTTTTAAAAATTCCTTGCACTATGAAGCAAATGTGCCTCAAGATATCAATCTCAGTAGCGCCTTACTTCGTTAGTAAAATATTTCAGTTGATGAGATTAATGGATTAATCAGGGGTTATGCAGGACATAAAACTTTTAAATCGTTGAACAACAATTAATTTAAATTTTGTATAATTTACAAGCAGACGAACATAGGAAACTATAATAAATGATTTTTAGTTTTAATTCAATTTAATTGAACTCGGTACCATACTGTTATCAGTAAAATGCGATATGGTAGGGTTATGTAATATGATTCTGTGAAAATAATTACGACATTAAAATAGCTTAGCACTGAAACTAACTACCTTCCAGTATGACCTCAGTCAGTGTTTTATTTCCAAAAAACTATTCTCCTAGGCAATTTCATCATCCAACGCATATTGCTGTGGTATTAATTAATAAACAGACTTTCTGAAAATCAAGCCATTGCATGAGTTTGTATATCAGTGAAATGGTAAGCTGATTATTGTTTTCTTTCTTCATTTATTTAGCAACAACTAAAGCTATGAAACGTCAGTGGGGAAACTGAAATTGACTGTTTATTACTTACATAATGTAAGCACTTGATTGGGACATAAAGCCGGGGTGGGCAACGTTGTCGTCAAACGCTTCAAGTGACGAATTTGACAGAAAGCATAGCGAATTGAAGGTTGTCAAGTATAGCTTTATCGTGTTATTTTTTTGTTTAAAAAACAAACAAACGTCCATCTAAGACCATCCTTTAATAATTATTATTTGCAAATATTTTTATGAAAATTGCAGGCTAAAAAAGTACAGTGCTAACAATACACTTATGAGCAAAGGAACTGGCCAACCTATAGGTATTTAAATCTATTTAAAATATGAAAAGCTCGTTTTGTGAACAATTTATTGCTTCTTTAAAATGCGCCTAATTTGACTAAACGTACTCATGAATTTCACAGGTGAAAAGCCTTGCAGCAACAGTAAATATTGGCATTTTTTAGAATATCTACGTGCCTTTAACCCTGGTGGCTACCAAAGAGTTTCTACAGAAAATACGATGTTATGAGATGAAAGGATTGCAATGATGTTTTGCATTATTTGTTTGAAACGCAATACATCTTCCACAATTGGTGTGACTTTTATGGCATTACATTTTGAGGCTATTCACCTACACAATTTCAAAAAATCCAAATTGTTTGCAAAAACGAGCTATTCAGATTTTAACTAATTGCCAAACAAAATGCATTTTTGTTTTAATGCCTTTAGGTGGGCTAATTTCTTTGCGCATAAGTGTATTTCTAAAACATCTCCTTTTCGAACATCTTTGCCTTTTATGGTTCATCCATTTGATAGTTTTTAAACAAATTTTGTAGAGTAATAGACTAAAATCGTTTACTTCTCATTATTATTTTTGTTTAAATTACGCTTTTAAATCCAAAATTTTTAATTATGTGAGACCTGGTGGACTTGCACGGTTTTATATACAAGGTGATTGCCAACAATTTAGGAACAACAACAAGTAATACATTTTTACAATATGTGACGAATTTCACTTCTGATTCGCCACAATTGTGGCTACTTATAGAGGTTGCCCACTCCTGATATTATATATAAAAAAGTATTTCACAAGCATTTGATATGAATTTATTACACAAAAACACTTTGTACAGCATGTGATCTTGATTAAAAGATTTGCAGTTTAAGCTGCTTATAAACAAATATCTATTAAATAAAAGCAACCCTCTTTGATGACAAACTGTATGAAGAGGCTTAAACATGGTAAATTATGTGACTACTGAGGTATTTTACCATCAAAAACAACTTAGGGTTACTCATTTATCTTTCTAACCCCTTTCACCGGATTCACTAACATATTACCCATCAGTCCAACTGACTAGCATGATCAATAATAACTGAAGCCAATCGCGATTGTCTAATTAAATAATTGTATATGTCATCCAATTAAAAAAGAATAAGCAAGGATTACTCAGTACTCTGGATAAAAAATGCAAATAAAAAACAATTGCAATTTGGATAAATAAAATCAGTAAGGTGGAATTCAAATACTGATCTTCGTATTTGAATTGCACACTGATAAAAACTAACAAAAACAGTAGCAGTGGCAATAACAAAACTTGTGTAATTACACAGTAGATTCCATATTATTCAAAGCCCAAATAATCAAATTGTGGTTTATCCAAGATTTTCTTTTATGCACAAAAGAGACTACTGTACCTAAGGAAATAACACTTATGCACGTTTCCATTTTAAAAATAACAGGTTTCTCTCAACATTGTGACTTTATAAATACATGTTTGTATCAATAACATTATAATTATATTTACAATTATATTAAATTTCATCTGGATATGAAATATCAGGAGGAAATTAATTTCCCAACTTGCCAAGATAATTGGGAATCTACTGTGACATTACTCAGAAGTAGGAACTGATGGCATAGGCAATTTTTTTTAAAAAAATGTACATATCCACACGCATTCATTCGTACAGTAAAAATTCGAAATTTGAATCTTAAATTTTTTTAAAAATGTATTAAAAACCAAGCTCTTCACGTATACCTTCCAAGTACCATTGCTTTTAAGAGTGGTCCAACCTGGAATTAAACAAAAAATACTACATGTAAATGTCATAGCCACATGGCGTAAATAAGCACTTCACGAGGTACTACATCATGTCATAAGCCTTCGACCCATATTAAAATTCCGATAACACATTAACTTGATATAAGAATGAAGAGTTCGTGACATATTGCAACATTTTCTTGATTTTCTGTACAAGCTCCAATATAAAAACAAAATCTTGACAAACTAATAAAACATCTTAATGAATTTAAGAGTGCCACTAACTTAAACTATAAATGTTTAAGTATAGTAATTCTTGCAGTATTTTAGTTGTCTTACCTCTTCGTGTTTCTGCAGTGCTTCTAATACAATTTTCTCCATATTTCGAATTATCGCAACTTTCTGATGATCCTTTAACGGATATTCGACTCTTTCAGTAGGCCCACACTATTTAAAAGTATCGCAGTAAGCAAAAGTATTTCAAATGCAAATCACAATTCATTTAACATTTACTCACTTTATACCAAAATGTAACGGATATTGTATAGTCATTATTCAATAAAGACTCCACATGGTGCCACCAATATGCTGGTATGTACAAAACATCACCAGGATTCACAATCGCCTCATACGCTTTGGCTTCTTTGAACTTAGGAAACTTTGCATAGTCCGGGTCTTCAAAATCTACCTATTGGCAAATACAAACTGCATATGAACTCCTCAAAAGTTTGAAAACATAACCTTATACAGTAAACCCCTGATTATCTGGACTGTGGATTAATCGTAGTCACTATTCACATAAAAACGGTAATGTATTTTTGCATAGAAAAATATTATAGGAAAAACATCACAACAGTATGTGGGGCTGACCATCGTGTATAGTAAATACTTGACAGAACTTTACACTAAACATCACAGCATGAGAGAAATGAGAAAGGATTGGAGGGCCTGTCAAGGTTGTTACGTAATGTACAACATCATCAAAATAGAGAGAAGTTGTGAGAAAAAGGAACGTGGGAGGGTCAATCGACCTGTTCCCATCCTCTTTCTTGAACTTTTTCTTTGTTTTGCTGATTATCAGTGGAATTGATTTCTTGACATCCCCAGATAATCAGGAGTCTACAAAATGTTGATAATGTTGTAAAGCATACTTGACTCTGCCTGTCGTGAGGATGATACACTGGATAGGGATACATGCACTCAAACTGACCCGGCGGAAAAAGCAGAAACCTCTTCTGGCCGTGAACTTGCCCAAAGAAATTTTGTTGTTCATCGTAGTGACATGGTGTAACATTGCCTATTTTTCCAATTCAAGATACAAAACAAGTTGTTCAGCAGGTATATTTGTTATATAAACACAACAAGAAACAGGTAAAGGTATTAGAAAAAATTTTAATTACCAGATTTCCCCAATTAAGATAAATGATTTTTCCCACTTTTGCCTAGATTTTTGTTTTCGAAATAATGAATAGTGGTGTGAATTTATTTTCAGTCAAAACTGCCATAAGTAATGATGACTTCTAATTTTAATTAACAAGTTTATCCTTGCTTTTAAATAACTAATTACTTTTGAAAATTGTGGGGAAAAAATAACGCCACTGCTTTGCATTTCTTAATCAAGAGAGTGCATAGAAAGTGTTTAATTTTCAGAAATCTGGAAAGAATTGCAGTATCTTTTACCAGTAATACCATTGCAACAAAAAATTTCTAATACTTAAAAATTTCTAATACTTTTGCTATAGATAAATAAATTCATGTCGTAGTAAATATACCTTCCATTCCAATTAACAACAAATTGGATGTTAATTGACCCCAATTGTTTTGCCTCTGTTGCCTGGTTATCCATGCCCAGTTAAAATATCCAAAATCTTCAACTATTTTACGCCCAACAGTCGTATTCAAAGCCTGTTGCAGATACATTCTGTTGGATAAATTTATTGAATTATATATTTATTTACTAATAATGACCGAATTAAAATATAGAATTAATAAAATAAAAACATCGCAGTAAGAAACAAACAAAAAATAACTGGGATAAATTAAAGAATAAGGTAACAAACGTACAATTCATAAGGTAATACAAAAAGATGCGCTGAAGATCTAAGTACATTACGTGCTTACCATGCAACAATCACATTTTTTCTTCAATTACATGTGGTTATTATTTATGCTATATTTATTTCCTGTGTGTAGAACTACCAAATATTATAATTTGAAATTATTCACTTAACGGACAAATTGCAACTTGCATGCTTGAAATTTTTGCATTTTTTTGTGCATTTATTTGTAGTAAATAAATGTGAAATTTTAAATGTATATGAAATATGAACGGAGGGAAAATAAATAAAACATTCGTAATAAATAATTAAAGCGTGAAAAT
>JAQIXS010004569.1:0-14772 GCA_034700785.1 Rossiulus vilnensis
AAACCAATCATGACCGGGTTTTCCCGGACGGGCCTGAAGGGCACACCCGGCCCGTGACCTCCCCCCCTGCCCCCCCGAAACCGAATCCTGGCTACGCCACTGGGCAGTGGAAATTGCATTGTAGTTACAAGTGCAGTAAATTATCTATAGATTACTCGAAATGTGAGAAAAGAACACCTTTGATTTGAAACAGTTACAACATTGCTGTGTGTACCTCGTTTAAGAAATGACATCCAGATATAGAGGGTGTTCGGAAGTTACCTCTGTTTATGCAAATCAATATGAGGTTAAGTGCATAGAAGGCAGTGTATACCTAGCCTTCGGTGCTACGTGGTTAGCATTATCGTTGCTCCAATAGGTTTCCCCCCGAATTTTTGATTTTCTGTGCCATTTTCCGCTTGGACAGCCTTTCTTGAGGAGCAAAAAATGATTAAAGTTTACCTGAAACTGCGATGCATGCTGAGCCAATGCCTTGAAGACTTCGAGCCAGAAATAGGAAAGCGTAACTGCTACTGTAGGCAAACACTGTGGAATATTTACATTCGTTGCAGTTAGAAAGTAAATCTGAGTGCATTTTCGTATGTGCTCATGTTGGTAATTGGCTAAAAGCGCTGTTAAAGTAAATACCTTCTACAGTACAAACAATGCGATTATTAGGTTACTCAAAAAGTTAGTCAAATAACGAACGAATGTAGTTTCTTGTCACACTATTACTGCATTTATCAAGAATTCGTTTTTTTTTAAATGGAATGACAAAGCGTGCTTATTTCTGTCTACCCCGATTTTCAATTGTTTGCCGAAGAGTATACTCAATATTTGGAAGTATTTTGTAACAGATTAGAACGCATCCTTAAGCTTAATACTTTTAGACTTTTTAATCAAAAATGCAAAACCGAGGGACTAATTTCTTAAGTCGCGTTCATGTCGTACATAAAATTCAGGCGTGACATTATCATTCTTAACATCAAGCGTAATGCGAAAAAAAATCGATTTTTGAAGAAATATATATATTTGTTTAATAATATTAATTTGTTAATGCTAACGTTAATAGTTATTTTTAACATTAATAAACGGATAAAAACCATGCCTTTTTAAGAGTGGATGCACATCTGCTAAATTATATTTCTTTTATATTTTAGCTAAATTTACTTGTAATTTCATAAATTAAACCAGTCATTTTTCATTGTCTGTGGGCGGTTTTCGGAATTTTCTCTTTTGTCGAGGTTTTTGATTCGGTTATTTTGAACGATTGAGAATCTGGCATTTATTTTCCATATTTTTCTGGATCACTTTGTGTACCTAATCGTGATGTATGAACAGGCCTCCGAGATTATTGCGGCCAATATTTATCCTAGAGCTTAGGCAATGTTTCTTTATATTTATTATATCTTGTATTCTTTGCAGCGTGCGTTGACCAAGCTTATCTTTCGCACCCAGCGCAACTAATTTTCGTTTGGAAAACATCAAATCAATAGCATTTTTGTAACAAGTTGAGTTCGTGGAAACTGCGCTTGCAAATTTTTGTGATAAGTTGCAGAAAATAGCACGTAACGCCCCGAGATATGACTTTTGCTATATCGTATTTGTAAGGGAAAACAACTGCTATGTTTCGATGAATTGTAATTTCAAGATGTTTTCTTTTCATCTTATAATCATTTAAAATGATTCCAATTTTTAACTTTTAATCGTTTTGCTACTCAGTTTGACTCCATAAATTGCGTATTTTTAACATCGTTTTAGCAAAAAAGATCAAAATTGAATTGTGATTTGTTTAAATTAAACTGAACGCATGCCTAAGTATAAAATAAGGCAGAGAATACATTTATAAAATACGTTCATTATATGGTTTAGACATTGAGTAGCTCGTCAAAGATGGGTGACAATAAGAAATTGCAATATGCAGACGTTTTTAAAAAGGTAATCAATCTGTTTAGTAGCAAAATTGTCAATAAATGACGTCTTATGTTCGACCCATTTTCGGATTTTATTGATTTCTAATTTCCTTTTTTCAAAAGGTCCATATTCAAACTAATACGGAATGACTCAGACGGGAAAAAAATAATTCAGCAATTATAATAAGTATTTCAAGCAAAAAATGTGTAAATTGTTTGCAATATGGTCATCCTTTTTGTTCACCCTCGATTTTCTAAAACACGTCTTACTTCCGTACTGTTTTGGTCGGTGTACAACCATAGCCAAGTGATCGTTATTGACAGGTTTCACTGTTGTCGAAAACTGTTAACATTTTTGCAAAAGACATTTACAAGTTGGAGGTCAGAATTTACTGAACTTTTCCCCCAATTCACCCCCGTCCCCCTGCCATCCTTTCTGGTCCACGATCATCTAATATTTACAACCCCCATCCAACCTCATGTCTTTCATGGAGGTGCACTTCTGGCTTAACTTTTTGATAAATTGGGCTGCTCGGACCGACGGATTTTCGGGTTCCACCGGGAATTTAAAATAAAAGCCGTCTTCTCAGTTTCTCCATTTTAAGTAAGCACTTTATCGTTCCATTTCGCGTATGCGAAGAGAGAAATTACTAGCCGCGTTGTTTCCAAACTGGAAATTCATTAGGGAATTGGCCTGGGACGGTGCCACAAAACCGAACCGCAGTAGTAGTACAATTTAGTTTTCGAAACAAAACAAACAATGGTCATATCTCTAAAATAAATAAATTCTGCTCAAAAAGAGTTGCAAATATCAAATCTCAAAGGAGTCCGACATTTTTCTTCGTTATTTTCAATTCGTTCCATGAACTATCTGATCATTCTTGCATTGGAGAAAAGAAAAAGGAGAAGATTTTGTTGATACATACTAAGCTATGTGCATTTTTAATTAAGGAATCTTAACGGTTTATACATATTTCAAACCAAACGTTATCACGGTAGTATACAGGCATTTGGCATAGATAATTAATAATTTGGTTGACCGATTTTGATCAATTTGAAATTTGGAATTATGTCATTATACAGCACGGAATCCAACACTCACTCACCCACTTAGCAATACCTTGAATTTCTAAATTGTTACTTATGTGCATGTACAAATATTTTATTTGTATCCTTGTTAAACTTGGTCTATCTAAAAAGAAGAATATAACATTTTAAGGTATTTTTTTGGAATGGACATCAACCCGTACGTCAAGATTTCAGTTATTGCCTTTATTTATTTCTTAAATTTAATTATCTGTTAAGAAAATGTCACTGTGACCAAAACGCGTCCTTTGTCTAATGCTGTATAATGGCAATATGTTACCTATATTATATCCTGAGTTGTTTTTTTTAATTTATATTAGATCAAAGCTCAAATGATCTACAGATCTACAGTACGTCATATAAATCCAGTGTTGACGTCATGCCATGTGGAAATGAGACGCTCTTTGGTATTGAAACTTGACGTCAATTAGTTTCAAAATATAACAGCATATGTTAGGGACACTTACTTCGTCTTTTTAATCATCCGTGCTGGCTAGGATTGGGCGCGCTAATGCCGAGGAGGGGATGTCCAATTCAAATGAAAATGGGCAAGAGGGTTAAGTAGGAGTACAAAAAAGCGCAAAGCCCACTTTTTGATGGACGTCTTTATTGACGGCCCCTTATTTCGGATATAATTGTCTAAAAAAGTTTGTCAATATTTCCGATAATTTCTTTCGACGATTAATCTAAGATAAACTAAATATTTTGAATCGTTACAATATCTTTTTACCTAAAAAATGATATTTGGCATATACATGCATGCATATAAACGGTTTGAAAAGAATGTCAGGTACCAATATGATTATTGCAGATGAAGTGATGATAAAAAGATGCTCGCGATATGGAAGGTTAGCGACTCACCAGTGGAGGAAACCATCACGCTGAAATTACCGAAAAACAACGGCATCGCATAGCCGAACCTGCAACGAGAAACGGAATGTTCCATGAATATGCGAAGGCTTTGAAATGACCGCTGGTCAAAGGGCCGCGAGTCAGTGTCCATCACTGCTCAATTAGTCATGGAGATCGTAATGCACATCTCGTGTTTTCGCGACATTCGGGTTCGGGTTTGACCCCCTGAACTTGCGTGCATATCTTAAGACGCAGAGTGGAGCCAGCGAATTTATCATCATTAGGCATTGTCTTTTAAAAGGACTCTTCTTTTTGAGAGCTTATCGGTGATGGAGAAAAATGAGTTTGCTCTCATGTGGGAAAAGATCAATTTTTTAACCCATTACCGAATTTGCAAAATTCGGCGAAAGTCGCGCCTGCGCAGATCAGTGTCATGTGTCCTTTGAAATTACATTCTTGTGAAGCCTAGGGTAATCCTCCTTATCGGAATACTATTTAAGTGCATAAAAGCAGTAATTTATTAAAGGTGAGATATACCGGGGATATAATTATGATAATCGACGTATTAAATAACTAGACGGCAAATATAAAATATTTAGGGTGGTTAAATAAAGGACTTTTTTGTTCGCCAAATGGCTGGACCCCCTGCAATCTCTTATGGATATGCCTGCGAGTTGATAAATTTAACTTAGTGAAAACTTGCTAACCAAAAGTGGAGGATAAACTTAACTAAAATCGATGAAACCATCGGAAGGTGGTCAAACCTTAAATTGATTAAACAAGTATATCGGGAATTATGCAACTTTAAACATACGCTGGTCAAATTTGACCTTGAGTGCATAGTTGAGGTCACGTGTACAAAGTTGACGAAGTGTGTTAATTTGACGTCAGGTGGACAAGCGACTCAAATTTGATGAGTTTTCTTCTGGGTTAAAGTGAATAATTGCCATTTTGAGAGCCACGTGTAACTTCAGCGAAAAGGCCAGTGAAAGCAATGATGTCTAGCTAATCTTCAGACTATTTCCAATTTTTGGTTATAAGTATTTTTATTTTCCAATTGCTTTCGCTTCTTTAAAACAGTGTTGGAATTTAAGTTTGAAATCAAATAGACATGTTTATCTTGATCTTCTAAATTTTCCGAACGGCATTTGAAACGTCCCCTAAATAATTTATATGCGTTTTTACATAAACACAAGTTTCGTTATACAGCAGTTCCATTCACAACCAACTTTTCAGGAACCTATACTGGCCGTTAAGCGAGGCATGAGTGCTAACTTTGAGAAAACGTACTTCACTGTCTGGAGACGCCTTTCTTTCGAAATCCAACACCTGAATGGTGAAACAAGTTTCCATCAATTGACGCAAGTTGTGACGTCTCCCCCATTATCATTTCCGGGGAGGGAAATCCCCCTAGCCAGTCTCGCGGAATCCCGTTCGGAGCGCGAGACCTTTCTTCACGAGCCCCCTCAGCGCCAGGATTTCGGGTAATGAACAGAAATGAAATCACCTTTCCTGTAATGGAAATGCAGGGGAAATCCCCCTCCCCCTGTTTAAACCCGCTTTTCAGTTCGGACGCATTGAATGATGCGTGGAAGGAGATGGAAAATTTGCATTACTCCCAATGACGTATTCAATTCCTGCAGGCATTTTTTGATTGCCGGCGTGCGAGATTGATGGAGGCTCCTTTTTATTTCGGTTGGATTCGAACTGCAGAATGCAATCTTTGAGGGAAAAAAAGAACACTTTTGTTGGAGTTTCAACGCGATAGGAGCTCCGATTGAAAGCCACGCTGACACGTGTTGGTGGGGACCTAAAGCGCGTTTGCTCTGCTTGGGGGCGACAAGGGCATGCAAATTGTCAGGGGGAATCCCGGGGGAGGAAAAAAGCATTTTGGGATTATTAATGTCGCCATTTTGGACGCCCATTACTCACGCTCTTTTCGCGCCATTAGTTATTTCGACCATGACTTGATTTGCGTAGCCCTGGATGAAAATGTTTTCCAGATCATGGGGTGAAAGGCCCCTTCATAAAGCACGAGCGAGGGTGATAAGCGGTGATTGATTGGTGACAGTTGTCAAATTTGAACCTTCAATTGTTCAGCTATTTTCCCTTACAGTGTACGCAGTAAAACTTGCTGTTGCGACCACAGAAGAGACAGGACAAACAATAAGTCAGCTTAGTCTAGTGGTCAGTGTTTAGAACAACAATGTAAATCGAAGTAAATTATCACTATTTTTATTACAAACTGATGTGTGCATGAATTTATTAAGCTGTTTATCTAAGATTATTTTACGATAAAGATAGTTTTTTCAATCTACGATTGAGTGTTTGTTCCAGTTTCTTCCGGTGTTTTAATAAATAGAGGAAGGGTACAACTAAATACTGCTTATCATAAATATCAAAAACACTTCAAAATGACTGCATGTATATGATTATGTATAGCATGCATGTGTCAGCAGAAAAGTGTTCTTTCTTTTTCAAATATATAAATTAAATCCTGACGACACACTTCTTGGTTTGGTAGAACTGGCGGACAGGTCTGGTCTGAACACTTCTCATTTAGACCAAATTTTTGGAATCTTTTTCGCCGATTTCGCGTTGATTTCGCCGACTTTTCTGAGTCATCCACGGACGTATTTAATTGATCTATGGTAAGATTACTTGTCATTCGTAATATTACTTAAATGTTAGCAAAAAATACATTCCTTATGATTTTTTGGCGAAGTTTTCTCAGGGTGAAGACTGCAATGGCGTAAATACGCCGTCTCAGATTAAGGTCTTTGATGCCGTGCTCACGCCGACTTTTGTTGCAAATTTTAAGGAAAATTTTCCCATTGACACATTAACCTGACTTTAGCCTGAACTGAATTTATGCACAAATAACCTTCCAGCGATCAACAAACAGAGGTGCTATAGTATGGGGCATCCCCAAAAAATGATGGCCAAGGTAGGCAGGCGGTCAGGATATTGGCTTTTTCAATAGACCATAAAAACCGGTCAACATACATGTAGATAGGTGCTATGCACAGCCGAGTTGTCAACTGCCAGGATTCACTGTTTAGATACATGTATACGTATGCCCTATGAAAACTAACATTTAAAAAACGTCTGAGTAGCCTATCCCTTGTCTTTTATCCTTGCCATCTTGTGACTGGTGGCATCAAATAATTGACTGCAATAGACAGTTAATTTACTTTGTCCATACGTGACGTTTCGTCCTTAACAGGCCTTCATTCATCAGCTACAATTCATTAAACAAAAGAAAAAAGACTGCATATGTACGTCTGCAAAAAATTGCACACTTTATTATCTTAGTTCGAAATTTTTAGGGGGCTATAAATAAAAATGTTCGTGTTTCCGCTCCTAACAATAATCCGTGGAAGCTAATTATTGGCTGGGGAAGGTTAATTATCAACTGCTTTGTCCGCTGTCTTAATAAGCCTAGCAGAGCGTGCTGACCATGCTCTCAGGGCAGGCTGCCCAATTAAGCGGTACGTGGAAAAGCCGATTGAAAGGCGAATTAGCAAGACAAATGGGCCTGCGTCCTTAATTAAAGCCTGGCACAGGTCCGGGTCGTGGAATCGGAGCCTCGGGCTGGCTAATTATCTGTCCGAGTATGTGCGACCAACGTCACTCGCATAATGAGTTAATTGGCCTTGATGAATTTCAAACTTATTGCACTTATTAGTGCCATTCCTTATAAAAGAAACTATGTTCCTACGATAGTGTAGATATACGTCATGTACCAATGCTCGAATTTCGTAAGAGTATGTGAAAGTATAAAGGGACATTTATGCTGCCACAAAATGCATCTGTGGCCATACCGGACTTGTGGTATAATATTTGTTTGTTCCAAAACTGGTATGAAAATAAGGTTAGGAATAGTCATTAATTTGTGCTGAAAATAAAAAAGTCAATTATTTACTATAATTTTCTCTTAAAAATGTGGTGAAAGAAACGACGTTGGCTAATTTTTTTAATAAGAACTCATAACAACTGATTTTTTTTTTGGATTTTCACTAAAACATTGTTTATTAAAATGTGTATTTACAAAATGTTATTAACAAGTGAAAGGAAACGCTGTTGGCGTAATGTTATAAAACAATACAAATAATAGATTGTTGCCAGATTTTCAGTATTTGCAAAGGAAACGTTTTAAGATTTTTGTTTTAGGATAATTAAATCCGTCTACATTTTCATAATAAATGTTATTTATTTCAGGAATAACCATTATATCGTTAGTTAACATTTTCACGTGCAAGATAGCTGATAATTTGGCTATGTATTTCAATTTGTATGATTAATAAATGAAGTGTAATTAAAAGACCGTTTTATTATGACTTTTTATAAGTTTAATAGAGCAGGGGCCTCAAAATTTGGTGCGTTAAGTATTTCGCAATCAATTATGCATTGATTATGGAGAGTTCTAAGGTTGCGTTCTACCTTGTTTTCTATTAGTAAATGCCCCTTTAAGGGTTTAAGGGTTTGATGTACTTGGTCAATGTAGTGAAGCAATTATTTAATACATTATAAGTACATGTATAGGCTAGGTTTTTTCAAAGGACCCTAAAAATCGGTAAACATGATCCATATAGGAAGATGGTCAGTTTGATAGATTTGACAAGTTGAAATACGTTTTCATGTAGCCAAAACATGTTTTTACCCAGCTAGGTCATTAGATTAATTTCTTTATGAATTCTGGGATGCTTTCATTGATCGAAGGCGCTAGGTAGGTTATAAAATGGCTTCGCGATTGGTAAATTGAACCCCTGTCCGAGACACTGGGCAGCTCCAGGATTCCATTATGGATTTTATTCAATGAAATTCGGTTTAATTTCGTTTGCTGCGCGTTGCGAGAGTGATTGAAAACTTGACAAATCCAATCTGATAGGCGCCGTACGCCTTGCGAGGCCCATTTGGAGCAGGGGGGCATTATGCAGTCACAAGTGTGGCGATTGAGAAGTAAAATTCGCCACACCATGTAAACAATGATTAATTGCTGAGTGTGTAAATCAGGGTCTCTGAAGGAAATTTTATTTCTCTTGGGTTTCTTTCATTTAGTCATTCTGGTTTTATCCTCTAGTGGACCCAGTTGATTTATTGTTGTTGTTGTGATCAGTTAATTCTGTGAAACTTAAGAAGCCAGTAATGGTCGGTGATCATGCACGTTTAAATATTAATAATAATTAAAAATTAAAGAATTTAGCCCCTATCTTGTTGGAAAAAAATTCTGAGCGGTAATAATTAATGGAACGTAGCAGGAACAATATAACGTCTGCGCCTTCATGTGAAATGTAATTGGAAATATTAATTTGTTGCAAAATGCAAACATGCAAACATTTGTTTAAAATATTGAATAAGGAAACGCCAAAAGGCAGAAATGTTTGAACATTTCGTACACAAACAATTCATGTTAGGAGCAACAGCAAGGTGGCATCATCTCCACCTTGCCCTCAAGAGGCCAGGGTTCGAATCCCGGTCGGTTATCATAATTGTGTGTGATATCACTTTTGTAAAACTTCAAATTAATGAATTGTCCCAACTACCACATGGCATCTACACAAAATAAGAATACTGGTCTTCTAATTGGTAGAATCCTGAAACAATCGACCTACATATGCAAACAATCTATGAGATGCAATAAATCCTCATCTCTCGGGCACCATCAGGTACCACTGGCACACCCCTTCTTGGACCTGGCCAACTCAAGTTCGCCACATCTAGGTTGCCCAATTAAGACGTTATTTCCACCCTACCTGTTGATTATCACTCCCATGAAGGAATTTGCGACCAGCTGAACCAGCGCTTTGGACGAGAACAGCAGTCCAACCTTCGCGTTTTCGTTGATGATGTCCTCTGGGATGTAACTTAGAACGGAAGTTTCATTTTCGGCGGACATGTTAGTCCCACACTGGCATGTTGTTTGGTGTGTATGTTCCTTTGTAGCCGTTTCGTTTGTGTCGAAAGACATGTTTATCGTCGGCGGAATGCAAGCGGAACATTTGGAGGTTGTGTCCGAAGTAATGTTGTGCTCCAGGTTGTACAGGTAGTCTGGGATGATTGGAACTGTGAATATGGAAAAACAAAAATTAGGAGACCAAACCCTGAACGTTATTAAACATTAGATGTACATGAATGCAATGTTAATATCGCTGGGGATTGTTGCAGGGATGCCAATAATGTATTGGGTTCAATAAACATGGTGCCAGAAATGGACATATGATTACCTTGTTTTATAGAGTATAATTTGATCAAACTGTAGTTTATAGTTATCGAAAATGAAAGCATAAGCAAAGCATGTTTAGACATGTTTGCAATGTCATTTGCTATTTGTGGCTCTGCTTGGGGCATCTCACTTGCACCTGTTACATGAGATAAAGTGGCACTATTATGATATTTCTACATTTGGTGGTGTTTAAAGTAATATTACCAAATATTGTATCTTTTAAATTTGTCTAAGGATTCTTGGCCGCTGACTACGCCTTAGATATGTCATGAACAGTTAGTCTTTGAAACGTTGAATGTCTTTGCATTTGCAAAATGTAAACATGTTTACGTCCATGTATACCATGCAAGTTCAGATGTTTTGAACTATAGTCTGCTCGAAATAGAGAAAACTGAAACAACCAATTAAAGCTATTCAGATTATAGAGTATGCCTTCCAGCATAGAGAAAGTCACACCGATGCCTTACAGATGAAAAAGTCATGGGACTTTTACTGTTTAAAACTAGTATATTCTAGTTTTAAGCAGTATTGTAAAACTCGCACATGTTTGTTTCAGCTATTTATTCGAAATGCCTAATTTTATTTTCTTCAATGTAGAATTGGTCGTCTACTACTGTTTGAGTAATTTGTATTATAATTTGAAAATCTCTTTTATTTATATAAAAAATGCATTAAACCTTAAAAATAACGTTTGCGACCCCCCCCCCCCCAAAAAAAAAGACGGATTTTTTTCTTTTCAATGAAACCTCCGAAGATGGACAACGGAGTTGCATGATGTTTCAAGTTCATTTTTTCGAAATAAACAGATTATTTTAAAATTATGAAAATATATATTTGGCACCCTAGTGGGCGACTAATTCTGGGGAAAATAAATGGAGGTAATACTGGGGAAAATACAGGGCAAAATAAATTAAGCAATTATATTGCTTGTTTTTTAGGATTTTTTTGCATGATGGGCATCTTTTTGGATCGGGTTTGATCCTTCATACAGGCTTAATTTTAGGCATCTGTAGTTTTGAATAATTCTTCTCTGGTTCATGAGAATAGCCGACACTGCCAAATTCTTTGTCCATTTAAACCGATGCTCAAACGGAAATTTGAAAGTATAATTGGAAACCCCTCAGCGTGTTAAACTTGACTTAAAATCGATAGTGGGGACTAGACATGAACAGTATTCAAATTAAGAGTTGACACTTACCAACGACGGTTAACAGCATGTTGTCCAGGAAGAGCGAGAGATAGACGATGAAAATGATCGCCGTGTTGGATGTGGAGCTGGACCTTTGACCCTCTCTCGAAACATTTGCGGAGGAGGGTGGGGACATCTTCGGACCTGAATGGAATTGAAGGAGGCAGTGACATTAGTAAGTAACACCGAATAAATATTCGGCGTTGCGGCAGAAAGGGCATCGATCAAAGAGTCAGCTTTTTCACCTCTCACCCCACCATAATCCATTATTGTCAGACTTAAAAGTTCCACCACATCCTTTCCATCACATGTAACATGACGTGTGGTAATTAATTTGGACAAAACTACTTCATTTTTATCATAAAATGTAACATAACCAATGCCGTACTGCCGCTGTAAGGCGTCAAATTTTAAACTTGCTTTTGCCCTATAAACATTAACTCGGAATATGTTTTAGTGATATCATTTTGGAAATTTGCTGTTAACGGATCGTTTTAATAGGGAAAAATGGCACTA
Source organism: Rossiulus vilnensis (assembly GCA_034700785.1). Classification (NCBI taxonomy): domain Eukaryota; kingdom Metazoa; phylum Arthropoda; class Diplopoda; order Julida; family Julidae; genus Rossiulus; species Rossiulus vilnensis. Next base: position 11,762 of record JAQIXS010004569.1, read on the forward strand.
TTCAAAACAAGTCAATTTATAAAGAACCTTAAATGGAAATATTTTAATTAAGAAGTAGATGGTATCGCTTATGCAGGGTTCCCCCAAACCCGGAAAGCTGTAATTGTCAGGAATATTGTAATTGTCAGGAAATATTAATTTATTTAAAAAAAGTCTCGTTATAAAAGAATTTGTAAAAAGATATGAAATGATTGACTGGACAGTTTAGCACTTAAAAATTTACCTTAAAGGAACTTATTTATAATGTATTGACTTTTAACAGTTTAATTACTAATTGTCCGGACTTTGAAATCACTCTTGGAATGAAATGTACACGTCCTAATTAAGTAAACGCTACTTCAAGTTAGTTGTTAGTTAGCTTAAAAGTCAAGACATGGTATTCCCAGTAAGTTTCGTATTTATAATGAAATGGCAACTTTTGAATTTTAATATCATATTTTTTTGCGTTAATATTGGTTATGAAATGTTGTTGAAAAAACTGGAGAAGTTTAGCATTTCATTTGGAGAGGAGCCCAGTTATCGGATGGGATGACATTAAAAAATGACTTCAAATAATATTCACATATGTTAATTGACAGTCGAAAACTATTGGCAAAAGAAAACCACGTATTTCTCATTTTGCTTCTCAACAGACATGACTTATCGAATAAAATGCTTTGGTTTTTTTTACGTTGAAAAACCTTAAGTCATCTTTTCACAGTTTTAAGATCTCCAGACTTAAGATACTGTGTGTACAAACCGTCGTCAATTATAAATTTTCCATGTCATTAATTACATGTATTTGCATTGTGCCTTGGTCATGCTTAATGTTCTCATTTTCACGCTACCCATTGCGATGTGAGATTAATTATACTGTAAGTTGCTCGCGGAATGAATGCCCAATTTCCTGAAAACGAAGAACACCTCGCGCATTCCTCATGAGCAATGCGCTTAATCTCGTTTGTTTCTTAAGTGATGAAACCCTGAAGGTAACGCGCAAGTCGGCCTGGTTAAAACGGTTGTATATTCACCGGAAGCTCGGCTGCGAATCACGATAAACAGATGCACATTGGCGAATATTAATGCTTGCATCAGGCTGCTCACTAGCAGGGAGCCATACGAACCACACAGAAGCATTAGAACCAAAGTTAATCCGAGGTGAAAGTGTTTTAACATAAGGTTAAACCTGTGAAATTGACCGCCTTGCTACTCCCTCAATACAAATAAGTACTATAGCAACTCTTCGTATGTTGACTAAAATCAAATTTCATATTAAACAACTTTTAAATTTCACACTTTTATTAACAGAATCTAATCTTAATCTTGTTTAAATCTTAGTGTAATTTTGAAATAAAAGTGTGGATAACTTTCTTTTAGGCGTTAAAATTGAAAAAAAAAAATTTAAAGTATTTAAAACTTTTTTCGTTACGTTGACATCTGACTCAAGTGACCGATTTTTTTTTGGTCCCTTGAGTGGTCACTATAGTCAAGCTTCATTGTAGGTTTAACTCGCATTTTAAGGACCACGAAAGCTGGCAATCCATTATAGCTTTTGATAAACCCATTTTGGCAAACGTGCTCTTGGGAGACTGGGTTTGTACAAAGCGGTTTTTTTCTCATAAATTTTGACAGTTTTAATCCGCCAGTTATGTAAAAAATCAGTTTACTATCAAGGCATGCTTAGTCCCGCATATTTTATCTCGCAGGCCCAGCCTCTCAGATCACTCACACAATGTTTGACAGTTTCAGTCTACCACATATTAAATCCAGCGTAATTTTTGAATTCTAGTGCATCTGATGCATGAACTGTATGTAGAAAAGTGTCTCACATGTTGACGATTCTTTAATACTGTACATGGAAATGTATTGGGATTTTGTTAGGTTCATTGTGCTAAGAGTATAATCAATTTAACACAAATAGCAAACAGTATCTATCAAAGAAATGAACACTATCGTTCGTATTATAATGCGTTTCATTTATTGAATTCTATTATTGACTATTTACTATCAGTAAAAATTAGTGTCAATTTAAGCCATAAAATGTAAGCTAGGCAAGGGAGAGATTTGGGCTCAAAATTCTACCCAAAGTGTTTTTGAGAATTTTTTGGAGTCATACCCTTGAATGTAGGCAATCACTAATGACTTGTGTGTTCGCGCTGGTTGCCTAATGCCAGTACATCCATGTAACTCGTTATTACTGAACTTCAAAAGTTGTAAGTTATTGGAGTGCCCCAAATTTCTAAAGCAAATAAAGAATTTTCGCCGTCCTGTGTTTAGTTATTCAACCCAAAAATGCATTCGATGAAATGCCTAACGGCACATAGTTTAATTGCACGGTTTTTGAAAGTCAAATTCCAAACGCCTAAAGGGTTGATGTTGATGGAATTTATGTAAACTAAAGATTATTAAGGCAGGTGTTTGATGACGAGAAAATATAACGCGAAGGAAGATATTCCACATTTTTGTATTTTTATTTTGCATAAGGGTGGCGCTTTGCGTGTTCAAAAAATGAAACGAACCATATTTTCTTGCTTGAATTTGATAGGTTGTAGCTAATACAGCTGTGGTGGCGTTCATAACTTTGTGCTTTTATTGAATTTTGTATTGTACATGACATCATTTTGAAAGTCAATTTGAAATGTTTATATGTATACCTCAAAAGCACACGTAGCTAAATTTCAAGAACGCTACACTTCAGTCTATTGAAATTTAATTCCCAAAGATAGAAATTTAAGGACAGCAGCGTATAACTCTGAAGAATTTCTTGAACCATCAGAAATTCCACAAAAACCTCTTCGGAATTACATCCTGTTTCGTAACACGTTACAAAATAAGCATGCCATCAGACGTTGGAATTCTCTTCCAAAAGATAGTCCTTAACCAACAGCTTCAGTTGGACAATGATGATGAAGATCATAGAATTAAATAATAAAACAAGTAAAAATAACATGGGTTGATGGATTACACCCTCCAACTACATGGCAATATTTGCTGGCAGTAGGGTACTGAGTTGAAATAAGAATGGTGACATG
>JAQIXS010004570.1:0-14772 GCA_034700785.1 Rossiulus vilnensis
GTAATATGACTTGAAAAATAACGACCATCTTAAACTTGAACTCGTCTAGGTTTATTATAGTTCACAACAAAAATGTAAAAATATCCCTATCAATCTTTGATAGTAATTAAGCGACGTACATTTTGTATCACTTCAAATGCAAGTATAACTAAACTTTTAAATAAAACATGAAATATGTAAAAAAACTTCTGAGAAAGCATAGCACAAATGGCGAACAAAATAAACGATAGGAAACTTGGCTTCATCCGAACAAAATAAACAATAGGAAAGTTGGCTTCAGCCGAACAAAATAAACAATAGGAAAGTTGGCTTCAGCCGAACATAATATTATAAAAAGTAAACTTGGCTACAGCTGAACAAAATAAACAATAGGAAAGTTGGCTTTAGCCGAACAAAATATTATAAAAAGTAAACTTAGCTACATTGCCTAACAAAAATTAAGAACAAGAGGACGACTCATCTCCCGATTCCGTTGACTAGTCGCTGCTTCCGTCGTCGAAGTTATAGGTAGCTGGCTTGCGCTTGGATGGTTCCACAGGAATCAGAGCGCCTTTGCGCTTAGCGGTATGCATCGAAGCAGCATGGTGACCACCCCCAGTGGAAGCCCGTGCTGTCGCCCGAACAGCAGGTGCACCCCCGGAACGTTCAGAAGGTCTAAATGTGGAAGGCGCTGACTGCGAGCGATCAGGAGGTTCAATCAGGTTAAGTTCAATAATGTCGCTCGAATCATCTGGGTAAGATAGTAAGGTGGAAAAATGTGGTAGTTGAGATAGCACCGTGGCCGGGATAGACCACAGTATGCGATCTGCCTGCTCAAGCAAGGTGCGCCCCTTCTCGTACCGCATATACAAATTTGTATATGCCTCTTGGCCACGAGCACATTGCGGACATGTTGTTTGCAGGAGTCCAATAACAGGTGCGATTCCTACTTCAGGGCGATCCATGGTTCCAGACGATGCCAGGTGGAACACACACTGCACAAGGGGGTCAAAGCCTGATTCAGGTTTATCAGCTTTATCACGGATCACCACAGCCATCGAGGCTGTGGTGATCCGTGATAAAGCCATCGAAGTATGCGGTTGCACCACTGTCTGTTCCATAAACGGCGTAGTAATGTCCATGGGCAAGGACACTGTGGTTTTCACATCTGGATTGGTGGGGCGAACAGCATCGTCCCAAGTGGCCGGAACTGGCTCTACACGCTGACCATAGGGGTGATGGGATACATGTATCCTCATGGAATCCGGAGATGGGTCGAGAGGCTGGCCAACACTCGGAATCTCGAATTGCGAATTCATGATGACGATCGACGAGCTCAAAGAAAAAGCAGCTAACTGTTGTCATGAACAGCAATCGAATGCAACTGGAGTAGTGTAAATGAAATCATAGAAAGAAAAACCCTACATTAAAGGGGTGCACGTTGAATAGCTATGCTTATTAAGTAGCTATTCTTGTCCCCTTAGGTCCACATGGCCGGAAATAAAAGGAAGGGTCCACTCAAATAGGAGGGTTGAAAATAAAAAAAAGAAGGGGTCTTTTGTGTATTTCTCGGAAAAGCTCTCTGAATGAATTAATTGTCAATTCACTTGGACCGAAAACTTGTCAAATCACTTGGATTAAATTTTTTAAATATATTCCGAGAGCTTTTCCGAGAAATACACAAATGACCCCTTTTTTTATTTTCAACCCTCCTATTTGAGTGGATACTTCCTTTTATTTCCGGCCATGTGGACCTAAGGGGACAAGAATAGCTTCTTAATAAGCGTAGCTAATCAACGTGCACCCCTTGGATTTTGGGTTTTTCCTTGTCTGATTTCTTCTACGCTACACAAGTTGCATTTGATTGCTGTTTATGACAACAGTTAGCTGCTTTATCTTTGAGCTCGTCGATCGTCATCATGGATTCGCAATTTGAGATTCCGAGTGTTGGCCAGCCTCTCGACCCAATAACTGCGGATTCCATTAGGAAACATTTATCTCATCACCTCTATGTTCAGCTTGTAGAGCCAGTTCCGGCCACTTGGGACGATGCTGTTCGCCCCACCAATCCAGATGTGGAGACCACGGTGCCCTTCCTCACGGACATTACTACGCTGTTTATGGAACAGACAGTGGTGCAACCGCCTACTTTGATGGCTTTACTACCCGGGATCACCACGGCCATCGAACACCTGAATCAGGCTTTGACCCTCCTTGTGCAGTGTGTGTCCCACCTGGCTTCGTCTGGAACCATGGATCGCCCTGAAGCAGGAATCGCGCCTGTGACCGGACTCCCGCAAACAACATGTCCGCAATGTGCTCGTGGCCAAGATGTTGTATGTGATTTTGCCGGATCTGGAAACTAGTAATAAATGAAGAGTTCATCTTTTACCGTGATTACAGAGTTTAATGTCATCGGTCAGATCCACAGCTCGTAGATTCAAATACAGACAAATGTGATAATCGGCAATGTCAGCAACATGAGCAAAAACAGCAATGTCGGCAATGTCGGCAGGCGCAGCAAAATCCGTTTTGAAAGGGACTTCTCCGTTTAACGTTTTCCATTTAGCACAATGAAAAATTAGGAAACAAAGAAATTGGCCTCCCGAGCGACCATGGCATGTGTTCCTTGCCATCAGCTGATTCCATAATGGTTGCCTCAACAAAAAACTACAGAGGCTCATAGGAGCCAGGCATTGTGCGCCACCCAGCGTCAAACAGTACGGGGTCCAATTTGGACCACAGACTCGGGCCAAAACTGTCTGCTCCGTACCGTTTTTGTTTTTATTTAAACGGCCCTCAAAAGCAATCAATGTTAAATAACGTCAATTTTTAGTTGATTTATTCAATTAACTTTAAATACAATCTGAATGATATCTTTTACTTCTTACAGATCCTGCACCCCAGGAACAGGACACATCTGGATATAGGTGAGTATTTGAGTTTTAAAATCGTTAAATGTTTCTGGGCCCTTTTCCAGCATGATGACATGCTATATCATTACAAACTACCCGGGATCACCACGGCCATCGAACACCTGAATCAGGCTTTGACCCTTCTTGTGCAGTGTGTGTCCCACCTGGCTTCGTCTGAAACCATGGATCGCCCTGAAGCAGGAATCGCGCCTGTGACCGGACTCCCGCAAACAACATGTCCGCAATGTGCTCGTGGCCAAGAGGCATATACAATTTTGTATACGCGGTACAAGGAGGGGTGCACCTTGCTTGGGCAGGCAGAGCGCATACTGTGGTCTATCCCAGCCACGGTGCTATCTCTCCTACCACCTTTTTCCACCTTACCATCTAACCCAGATGATTCGGGCGACATTATTAACCTTTACCTGATTGAACCTCCTGATCGCTCGCAGTCAGCGCCTACGCCGATGGTTCAGGAACCAACACCTTCCAGATCTAGGCGTTACAGTTTGTCTGTCCTTCTGAATCCAGCAAACGCCAAGAAGAGATATTCCGAGACGTCCCCTCCACAGACACCTGCTGTTTGGGAGACAGCATGGGCTTCCACTGGGGGTGGTCCCCGTGCTGCTTCGATGCATACCACTAAGCGCTAAGGCGCTCCGATTCTTGTGGAACCCAACCAGATTTTGCCGGAGGAACCATTGAAGCGCAAACCGACAGTTACGCGCAAGCCAGCTACCTATAACTTTGACAACGGAAGCAGCGACTAGTCGACGGAATCGGGAGTTTCCTTTTGATCATTTTGTTCAGCTAAAGTTAAGTTTTCTATTGTTTATTTTGTTCAGCTAAAGCCAAGTTTTCTATTGTTTATTTTGTTCGCCATTTGCGCTGTATGCTTTCTCAGGAGTTTTTTTTTACATATTTCATGTTTTATTTAAAAGTTTAGTTACACTTGCATTTGAAGTGATACAAAATGTACGTCATTTAATTACTATCAAAGATTGATAGGGATATTTTTATATTTTTTGTTGTGAACTATAATAAACCTAGACGAGTTCAAGTTTAAGATGGTCGTTATTTTTCAAGTCATATTACACACATACCTAATCTGCGCCGTAAGCATAAAGTTCTTTATCCTCCTAGTCTGTTTTTTTGCAGTTTCAACTGAACATCAGAATTCATCTGTAAAAAAATTTTAAGCGCAGAATTAAAAAATCGTTCTACTATATAAAACACAATTTGGAATAGGACCAGCCTGGGACTTTGGACTTGTGCGACGAATCCATGCTGGTTTTAATGCAAACCTGGCACCTGACAAATTGCATTAAAACCAGCTAGGATTCGTCGCACAATTTAGCATTTTTCCAGCATTATCAGAGTTGGCCGACCCGTTAATTCAACGCGTCTAAATCCTTCAACGTGGCCCAACTGCCTTTCCTTCTTCTCATGTGCTTTCTACATTTGTCAAATTGCCACTGTGCTCTTCTAACAGCACTTTTCAAATTTTCCACCCTAACTGACTTACGGCGCTCCTATAGAGCGCAGCACCGTCACCTCCTTTGTCTCAACCAAGACTGCTGCTCGTACTCGAATTCGACATGGCGAAATACCCATCATCTAACGATTTAATCAGGCTAATGGAAGACTCTGAAGAATTACTGCGTGAATATCAACGCGTGTGTAGCGACGAATCACCGGGGACAGGGCCAAATACGTCGCCCCCAGTGCCTACACCCGTCTCCACACAACTGGCCAAGGAGAAAGATGCCCGCGTCATGCCTTAGACCGGCCGCCACCTGGATACTGCGATCAGTAAGCCTATTCCGTCCACACAACCTATTTCGGAACGTCTGCGGCATGTGGCCTCCGGTCTGCTTCAGATATCTACTCAGGTCTCCGCGACTAGCGAATTGCTAACAGCCTTCAAAAAGGACATTGTTACCCATATGCGTGACCAGGAGAAGCAAGCTCGTGCCGAAGCCGACCTGTAAAATGGCCATCTCCGGGTGCTGTTAGAAGAGAAGGACCAACAACTACGCGCTCTAAGGGACAAACAAAACGATATCTCTATCAGATATGCGGCGCTGTCTTCCTCTTTATCAGAAGTCAAGTCCTTCATGTCATCTGCAAGAGATTATATCGAGACTCTACACAGGGCATTGGCCTTATATGCTCCATCAGCGGCAGCCCGGAGTTGGAACTGGATCTCCAGACACTCACCAAATACGTCGACATCAGAGGGGCATTTGAATTCCACACTACCGGCTTCAAGTTCGAGTTCCGACGAACGTCCATGACCGGGCAGGCGGCTATCCTGGATGCAGCGCCGCAAGATGTCTCCGTACAGCACCCCGTTGGACACCTCCACGGATATCGAAGATTTCATACCATGCGTTATCTCCCTCGTTCTGGAGATGACTATTGTGCAACAACATCAGAGTGCGACTTCTAGGCCATACAATTACAATGTAAGAGCTGACTTTTATTCACTTTACGACTATACAGTCATCAGTGGCGCATCTACTCCTGGTTTTTTCGATTCAAAAGACATCCCAGAGTATGAGAGATGTAAATGCCCGACACCCAGCGAGACATATACCCCTGGATTACACCTTCCGCTCCAAGTCAAGCGCACGTTTCCGGTAAACCACACTCGCATGTCGTGGCACTATTACTTAGTACTGCTTGGTTACTATATACATGTCTATCAGTTCCTGGCCAAACTGGACCCCGCCAGAGTGACTAGAGCGGCATGCGAGCTTGGTACGCGTCCCATAATATTAAGAAGAGGTATGTTCTACCAATTCCATGGGACCGGGACTATGAGATATGGTTGGATCTGCTGACTGCTCCCCGACCAGGAATGGGCAACGAGGTATGCTTTACCTGCGTTCAGGTGAATGGTGGCTTTCACCTTTGTCATGTTCACTGGGACAAGGCATATGCTATCCCTAAACCAAGCCGTGAGGGACCTTTCATCCAAGGAACTCGCATAACCTTGCCAGATCTAGACTTTGAGGTTATCCGGGTTTACCATTGCCGATTCAAGGCTGGTGGACACGATCACGAGTAGGTGTTTTAGATTAGGCGCACGTTCAGGGGTACGGTGTTTAGTTTCCTCACCTATTAAGAATTTTCATTCACGCTTACCTGCCCTATGCTACCCTATTGCCACCTTTGGTTTTTACTTTATTATTATCGTTCGTGCCGTCAACTATACATTTCTGCCAAGCTTGTTTTGTATGTGGGGGTATAACACATCACTAATTACACCTTTTACCGCCCCTCAGGTTTCCTCCGTAGGCACGGGCCATCTGGTCCACTGATGTCAAAGACAATTCCAAAAAGGATGGCATCCACGACGTCGAACAAAGCGAAAGGGAGAAAGCACCAAAGGCGAAGAACAGACAACACAGGGGATTTTCTATGGTTATCGCAACCGCTCACCTTTTATATTTTAGTTTTGTATATCTTAACAGTTATATTTTCATCCCGGAGACATCTGTTCCGCAGCCTCCGCCTGCTACTGGATCCCATTCTCTCTGATGCCAGCGATCCAATCTCTCCCATTGCTGAAGGTAGGTGCAAGATTCTAAGGATTACAAGATCCACACTTACAGTATGCCAAGGTATAACCAAGGTATGTCAACCAACCCTTTAGCAATGTCGGTCAAACGATCGTGTGCCTATGTTTAACCAATGATTGGCAACCAACCGTTCACCAATGTTGGCCCGGTGTTGATTTGCCAATGACATACCAATGATTAGCACACATCCATTTGTTAATGATTGGCTCAACGTACAGATGCCACTGCCAACCTCTTGTCAACAATGCCGCTAAGTATCCAACGTTGGCCCGACGAGTCAAGTTACTTGGGAAGCCAGGGTTTCATTGTGGAACGATTATTATAGTGTTCAGGAGAACGATTTAAGATAAATAATAAAAAGGTTTAAAGGCAAAACAGGGACAAAAACGCGAAATGCACTGAGGCAGTGGTTGAGAAAAGTTCAGAAAGGAGAGATGGCAAAGCCATGTGTGCTCCTTATCCATCCCTTCAACCCTCAGGAGCGGGATGTCGAGGCAGTTATCCCAGCATTGTGGTGAATTCGGCAGGCGTCTGTCTTCCCTCCTTGCAAATGATCTTTTAGAAAAAGCTGTGTTTAATTCATCACATAAAAATTGTGATCTTTTTCTGCACCACCTGTTGTTATATATGACTGAAATCATGTCAATATTAAAGAAAAAAATATGTGGCTGAAACATGGTACATAACAATGACTTATTAAATTAAAAATATGTGGGGTATCTGTGCAGTAACGTTGTTGGGCATCGTTCAAATATTTTGGTTGAGTTGCCCCTTGCATGTAATGTAATACCATGTTGTCCCACCCAAGTTAAACCACAATTGAAACACAGTACATGATATCTTACGAAAGCTAAATTTTCATCAAAACTTATACTTTTTTGCATTAAAAAATGCTTAAATCTCCAAAAAACAATTTGTAAATATGAAAGGATAAGGTAAATTTGTTGTTGCAGGCTAAATGATAGCAGTAAACGGCTTTGTGCCGCCATCTATACAAAACGGCGAAAATTATAAACGATGGGGCATCTTTCACCCTGAGGCAAAATGAGGATGAAAGTAAGATCATTATACAGTTCTTGATTGCCATTGTATTGCAATCTGATGGTAATTGTACTTCATAATAGCACTTTGAAGATTGCAATCTAATTGCAAACGGATACTTCTTCGACTGGGAGTAGTATCGTACGATCAATTGGAATTGTTAAAAATGTTTTATTACGAATATATTTTAAATCGATGCAATTTTTAAGTAAGGATGCAATGTTGGATACTAATACTTTTGTTAGTTAATAAAATGGCATCATTATAGTAGTCACGATTTATTTGATTATTTGAGTACACATTAATTCTCAATTCTATTTTCTTTTTAATAACTGATCAATTAAAAATCTGTGAAAAGAAAGCTTAACACTATTGCAATGATGTATATTCCATGATCCAAGGCAAAAAATTCGCAACTCTTACAAACACACCATAAAATCTTGGGGCCGCACAGTTATGTATGTTTCCCCAGCTCACAATGCCTTCTAGTATAAAACGGCCATTCTCATAAAAAGCAATCGCACCTCCCGAATCACCCGAACAAGTGCCCTTGCCACCTAAAATATAAAAGATCATAGAATGAGTGTTACTTAAGGTGTTAAAATACAATTTTTTCAAAAAAACATGGCGATAGTTTTATGTAAACCAGCATTGCCATCAGTAGTGCATCAAATATGGCTAATTTGTATGAGCTAACTCACACTTGATACTCATTAAGATAACTGAAAAAATTTTATAAGCACTTCCATTTTATATTAGCCAAATCATGTAAAAGTGGTTGCAGTCACATTCAGTGTTATCTGACTTAGGACCCCGTAGGCTAAGTCAAAGTTATTTGTGCTTCAACTGTGACAATATACAATTTTAGCCTGAATTATTAAATAATGTGCCATTGACAATTAGATAAAGGTTTCACAGCTAAACCCTGCAAGATGTATGATCAAGTTTTATGTTCATTTAGCCTTATTATGGAACCGTGATTTATCGTCCAACCAGTATTCGAAATCAACAATATCGATATGAGATTCTTATCTGCATCACACTAAATTGTTATCTTCTACCTTATCATAAATTGCCATCCACTCGACATCAGTTTTTCGCCTACCAGGCGTTGTCTTTCAATAAATAAGACATTGAATTGTCATCTATCAACAATTCAGTAACAAATAATTATAAATATTAGGAAACTTATGGGGAATTTTCTAAAATTTCGTTTTCACAGCTTAAATTAAAACATCATCCATAAGACCTATGTGAGATGCAGCAAACTACAGTGGCCAGCTACTGATTATGATTAAATCATCTTTATAGACAAGCCCAATAAGGATAGAATGATTGGACTGCATCCAAAATAAGCATATAATAAATAAGCATATAGATTGAATTAGTATTAATTTTTAAACGTTTATTTTTGTGCTAAAATGAAAACATTTTTCTAATTATTTTCAACTAAGTTAATGCTTCTTAATTGATTGTAATGGTAATTTTATTAAAAAGTAAAGAGGTTAGCTATTGTAGTAACTACTATTTATCTGATATAACCATAAATGATCCTGTCGTTTTGCTGACATTAGCACTGGCACAAATGGCAGATTAAACGCCATGCATTTTGCAGCTTGTAGCTTCCTAAATATGCAATTAGCATGTAAGACCAGGTAGCAAAAATCATCCAGATGGTGTCATGTTTTGATAAAAATACGTTTTTTCATAAAAAAGTAGAAGAAAAAATGTAGTTTATGCTAAAAAGATTTCTTTTACATAAGAGAAATGACATATTTTGACGCTAATTGTAAATGACCATTTAACACACAGAACATAACCAACTTTATTTTTGTTGAAATATGTCATGTCTAGCTAAAATTGTCACTTTCAGTCATGATGATATATGTATTAAAAAGTATAGTTTGATGAATTTTTTGCAATGAATTTGACCATGATTTAAGAGTTTCATTAAATAGAGCAGGTTTACGTCGCTGACACTAGATGGTGCCACCTTCTTAAGTTAGACCATGTGAAGTAGACATTTTTGTTGTTCTTCTTTTTCCTCCTTAGAATAACCCTAGCTGCTAAGACATGAAGACTCTGATCTGCACAGTTACTTTGATTATAGCTCAGACTGTATAAGTGATGCAAGATCTTTTACCAAATTCCTTGGAGCATGAGGAAATCTTCCTAATTAATTGTGAAATTCCTGTGAAATTGGTTTGAAATAGTCCTAAAGAAAGGTACCTTTCTTCAAACGCTGTGCCACATTAGGACTATTAAAAACCAATTTCACAGGAATTTCACAATTAATTAGGAAGATTTCATCATGTTCGACGTGCTTAGAAATTTCACAGGAAGTGTCTAAACAGAATATTTCACTATGACAAAGAACAGATAAGATGTATGGGCTAAAGCGCAATACATTTTGACTGATGACATGTTTGCATACTTTCTAACGACGGCACTGAGAGCTCCAAAACTCAAGAACATTCCTACAGGATACATTTTATAACGTTTTGAATCTTACGTTTTTAGTGTTTACAGTGTTTAATTTAGTCAGTATAGTAATCTCTTTTTTAATCTCTTGCCAATTTTGTGTTTATCAATTTATTTTGCGTAAATTTAATAAGGAGGAAAAATTGTGATGATCTACATGTAAGTGTTATTAAATTGTGCCTAAGGTTTTGTGTTTTGCTGTATAATGTAGATTCATGGCTGTCAATAGATTGTGCCACTTCCCATCTTTTCTTGCACATGCATTTTTGGCTTGTTTTATAATTTGGTATCTTTTTTGGCATAATTTAGTATAACTCAGATTTTAGAGAAAGCATATGTGCAATGTAGTATTATGTTAAATTATTTTATCACCAATCTAAAGTGTTCGCAATAATGTGCTATTTACTGCGTTTACTTGAATATAAGACCCTTTTTATCTATAAATTCAATAAAATTTGCAGTGGATCTTAAACTTAAATAAAAGCAAAATTCTGTTATGTTATGGGGAGCATTTAGGGTAGGGTTTTGATAAGAATGGTTGGGATTGACAAAATTATGCAAAGCCTAAACTGAAAGTTATTGCGTATACAAGGGCAAGCTGAAATAAACTTTGTACACATCATTTTAAAGTATGTGTATTAAAGTCTTGTTTTACTTCATGATGTATTTAGCCATAAATGTCAAAATAGTAAGTGCATCTTACATTTATTAATGAACGCCTTTATCAAAAGTTGTCTATTTAAAATAGAAGATGTAACTTAAATTTGGGGATCACAAACTTACCTTCTTCCACACCAGCACAGAACATATTTTCAGTCACAGATCTCTTAGATTTGCCATTTTGATAACTGGCTCTGCATAAATCATTACTAACTATAGGCAGTTGGACCTTTTGTAATACTAATGGCCTTGAGCTATCATTATTTGTATATCCCCAGCCTGCTACCTGTAAAAAGGTTAAGCAGATGTTTAGGAAATTGAAGGTATATTTTAATAGGGGGCATATTGCAAGTCTCACCACTCCTTTGCGGCCGACTTGATAAGTTGTCCTGGAATCGATATGAGGAAGACAAAGGGGCATAACGATGCTAGTGATTTGAACATTATCCTCCAATTCAATGAGCCCTAAATCACTATCTAAAGTGTCTTTATCATAGTGTGGATTAAGAATAAGATTGACAACCTAAGAGAATGTGAATGAAAAATCAAGTTAATAATACAGGCATGATTTAAAACATTGCACAGTCCAACATAGCCAACAGACAAATAATCAGATAACCAGGTTTCATATTTTCATAAATTATGCTTAAATATTTAACTATTTAATGGTAGAACTATCTGTCAACTAAGTGTCATTCATGAGACATTAAGCATGCATGTTCTTAAAGGCCTGATATTACCGTTCATAAATTATAGTTTAAGATCTGAATTGGATGGAGCATTTTTGTTGCTCAATGTTTCCATCCTCTAAACTATTGTACACCAAAATTTGCAGATTTTCTAGAGTTTAATAAATTTAGTTTAAAAGTGGATTAATGAAATGCTATCCAATGCTGGCTAGATTTAAGATGACAATTGTTGCAAGTACCGTGGATGTGGAAGTACTTAATCTCCACTAAAAGCATTTGAAGGACCAGCTGGGTCACTTTTCAATAACTCACTTGTCTAAAGAGTTAAGGTAACCTGATAATCTTTAAGTAAAATGACAACCTTTTATTAAAGTCAGAAAGCAAGATTTAAAGGGTGACATTCAGACAGTAAGTTGACTAGAGAGGGTTAAGATTATATTAGGCATGGATTCATGAAAAAATTCCACGAGGCCTGTGGTGAGGTTTTTTTACCTAGAATAAGTTGTGTTATCCCTTAAACAGATCACAAGGACGAAGATTGCTTACAGAATCAAAGCAAAGAAAGATGATCCACAATTTTTCTATAATTGTGGCCAAAGAGGACACCAGATGAAATATTGCAGAAATTTAACTGTTTCAATTGCAATAGAGATTGACAGGTATTATTAAACTGCCATAAGCTAAAATGAGATGTAAGCACATCCTACAGAGGTCGAGGATGCAAAAGAGGATGTGGCAATAGAATATTTAATGACGAATCTACCATGTTTGCATTGGAAGAATGACAAAAAAAATGATAACTCAGAAAACACACACTGGTAAAAGAATGGAGTCGATACATAAAATAACAATGGTGGAGAATTCAGCCAAAGAGAGTTGCAAGGTCGACTGAAAAAGAAAGGAATCACACAATAATTGGTAACAGCATATTCACCTGCAAGCAATGGAGTTGCTTAAATAGCAAGCATAACAGTTGTGGAAGCCATGAGAGTTATTATAACGTTATATCTGCTGATCCTGTATCTTCTCACCCAAAATTAAGAGCAGGCAACCCCTTCCACATGTTGGCCAGAGTTGCAACATCTTTGCAAGGGGGAAAGGCCTTGCCCAAGAATTTAACCTCCGCTGGTCTGACTCTGTGACCCCAAATGCATCTCCCTTCTTGCAAAAGAATTGCACCATTCGAAACAACATCCTAGTAACCACAGTATGTAGAAGGGGGTGCAAACTATTGCACCACTCAATGCAACCTCAAATGAAACCGAGTATAAATAGTAGAAGGGGAGGCTGGGAAACAGGCATGCTCTCTCACGATGGTCAACCACACTTTACAACCTGCAATCAAGCCACGTTTGACACTCGGACATCATCTTCGAAGACACCATCCAACTGCTTATCACTTGTCCACGAAGATGTTCTCGTCGAAAACTGTATGTCCATTTTTCCCACCTGATATTCTTGACCCATCCGCCCCCGTGCTGGCACGGAAAACTCCTCGTGGGGGCGGAGTGGAATCATGCTGGGGTTGCCTCTGCTACGAATCTTGGCTCCCCCAGAAGACCCCCTACAGAGCAGGGACTCTTCTCTTTAGTCCTGAGCCTGCACGTCCATTCTCCCCAAGGCCAATCATGACCAACTAATCACTTCCGTGCCCACACGGAAGGTCACCTCCCCCTCATTATCTGTTTTGCCTGTTAAGCGAATAAACGCGTTGTGACACGGAGGGCTTTGGCCCACCCTTTGGCAGGAGGGCCAAGATTTCTTCCGTGGCTATTTTTTCTTTTACAACTTTATCATCTGAGCATTAAATCATCTTACCGTCAAAGCCAATTTTAATCTCAAAGTCACTGATTTTCACGTATGAAAAACACTATGTTACATTATGCTGTTTAAATCAAAGTTACCTGCTAGATTTTGGGGAGAGTGCATAACAACCACATGTCAAGAACTGAATCATTGCAAGTCAGCACATCATTAAAGGATACCAGTCTACCATCTATTGTTTTCGGAAAATTGGATCAGTTGCCTGCTTCTCGGTTAGAAAAGGGCATCACAACAAGTGAGATCCAAAACCTGAGATAAAAAAGCATGCCAGATCTGCATTGCACAAACTGGTACTATCAGATTTGAATGAGATGTGGAATTTAATGAGAGCAAGAATGGAACCGATTTACTAAAAGAACATGATGTAAAGGTTAAAGATGGAGACACATCCAATCTGAGAATTGTTTGAATAGAAGATTATTCCTCAGATAATTTTAAAACCAAAAAGATGGATGATAAAGAAAAAACCTAACAGATTGCAATGACCAATGATGAGATCGAAGTCGAAATTGGGAGAGGCACAAGCAATATTGAAAATATGGATAGCATTAAAGAACAAAATTAAAATAAAGATCTGTAACCTGAAATCCTTAATGAACCAAGGATAAGCCACAGGAATGATTAAAGAGCAGAAACGTTGTCAAGAAGATGCCAAAGAACAAAAATTATATGAAAAACTAGTTCAATCTGGAGCAAAACGAACTTAAAGAATAAAAGAGACACACAGAACTATTGGTCAGTAGTGTAATAAATACCTGAAACATATGAAGAGGCAATGCATTCTCAAGAAAGAGACAAATGGATTGAAGCTATGGATGAGGAGATATAATCAATGAAGAAACACTAATTATGGACAATAACAAGTTTGCCAAAAAACCAAGACTGATCAAGTAATTTGAAGCAAGATTAGTAGCTACTGTGTATGATAAAATTTATAAAAGACATTACAATGAAACATACACTCAGTGATAAGGACCAAAACATTGGGAATGATGATCAACGAAGCATGAAATAGTATGGCGTTAAAACAGCATACCTACAAGGACAACTAGATGAAAAAATTTATATGTTGCAACCAAAAGGTTATTTACGAGGATAGAACAGAGAAGTATGCAAGTTATGAAAAAGCATTTATGGATATGAACAGTCAGGAAGATGCTGGATTGCGACATTTCACCAAATTTTGAGTACAATTGGATTAAAACAATCAAGATGGACTCATGCTTATACATGGACACATCAGGAGAAGAATTTATGTATCTAGGTATTTACGTTGATTTCGCTAGCCTTAAGTAAAAAAATTGGAGCAAGTATTTTTGAAAAGATAAAGAAAAAAGTGCATATTGTTGAGATGAGCCGACTAACCTTTATTATGTAAATTAAAGTTAAACAAGAGGAAGTAAACACTGCAATTTATTAAAGGAGATATATTTAGAAGGTGTTGGAGGAATTTGAATGCAGTCAACTCTCCGTAACTCGGAATTTTTGGGAGTAAATTTTAAAAAAAATTCCGAGTTATGAGTTACGGAGGGGTGTCTATTTCTACCTAAGTTAAAATGTTTGGGTTAAAATAGCTGTTCAAAATAGTCTTCAAAT
>JAQIXS010004571.1:0-14765 GCA_034700785.1 Rossiulus vilnensis
TTTTGACATGTAGGAAACCTTATTTCAGATCGCATTTTTCTGGCAAAAACATAGTGTATGTCAAATGTGATGTGTGCTCCCTGACAGATTCTGTATAAGGCACTGCACTGGCCCCGAGATATGGACGTCAATTTTCGTGTCGTGTCAAAAGCAGACATTACACGAACATCACTAATGTCATCGCCTTCTGAGAATGTCATTAGAAATGATCGTGATAAGTAGAACTGAAATGTCTGCCAGTAACGATGTGAATTTAACATTATCGTGCACGTCTGACGAGTAATGAAGGGGTAATGATTGTTAGTAATGATCGTGTTTAAGTATGCTAAAGGCTTGGTACGAAATACGCATGGAAGATCGATCAGACATTTTAAAGATGAACGTCGTGCACATTATAATGTACTGCTGTCTAAGGTCTGTCGTCTGCAAATATGCAAATTAAACTACGTAGAGAAAAATAATGATATTATTGCTTTTATTAAATTTATTAACGAATTTATTACTAATGATTAGGGGGGTGTCTATGTGATTACGGTTCTTCACTAGGTCTTTTTAATCCTTTAAGCCTTTTAGACAGCATTAGGGTCATTGAGTTTCATAAGTTAGAAATAGTCGTGAAAAAGCTAGGAAGATATTAAAGGAATTTTTCAACTTTTAATACACGTGTTAAGAAAACGAAATTCCATATGTTGAGATGAAATTGTTTAAAACCTTTAGAAATAAGATCTAATATGATAAGTGTGGTGAATTTTGAAGTTCTTGTAAAAATAATTAATTTTTCATAAACAGATTGAGTATAGCTTCAATCTGATAGCCATATTAAAATATACAGCTAAGATAAATTCAGTCAGAATAATACTGTTTTAAAATCTATAGGAATGAGCCCTAATATGATATTGTTTACACGTTTAATATGAAATGTTTAAAAATCATTAAATCAATTTTGAAGTTCTTGTAAAAATTAGACATTTTTCATAACCAGCTTGTGTATAGCTTCGATCTGATAGCCATATTAAAATATATGCAGAAAAGACTTGACTACACTGCATGCAATCGTAAAACGTACGTGTTTGAAAAATAACGTGACTAACACCAGCATAGTTTTTCACTTATTCACGCTTAAGTGCATGTCTACCCAATTATGAAAACACGCCGATTTTATCTCCTTGAATAAAAAAAAATGTCGTTGAAATATGCCATATTTTAGGCATAAGCAGTGTGCCTTGTCATGGTGGAAAGTTTGCGTAAATCACCAACAAATGGTGCAAGCAATACATAAATGCAAAACAAACGAAAAACATTCTCTATTAATTAGTCAACTTTGCTAATTGCTGTTTGTTTTTTAAAAAAACACGTGAATTGTAATACTAATGAAACGCACACAGAAACAACTCTTTTTTTACAAATTGTTTTTAAAAATGTCATGCGAATAATTTCGATGTTAGGATGTTTTTTAAAAATATCGTGAAGTTAATATCTTCATTGAATCAATTTTGCATCTTCATGCTTCTTCAGTATTTTTAGAATATGTTTTATATTTATTTAATGTACGTATTATTATTTTAATTATTTTAATAATGCTTATATAGCAGTGACATTTACTAGAAAAATCAATTTAAACCAATTTTAATTTAAAATTAAAAACTAAAATTTAACTAAAACCAACTAAAGTAAATTAAACGTAACTAAAATTAAAATTTAATAAGATGCCTACCTTCAATTGTCATAATCTCAAATGATTGTTTATGACACTGCTCAAAAGAGGGCTTAACTAGTCACACTTATGTCATAATGGGGAATTAATATTTTCCATAGCACACTTTCGACTTGTAAAATAATCAAAAAATACCAATGAATGCTAAATTGTTTCCATTTTATCTTATAAACAAGTTTTGATAAAAGCCAGGAAAATTGTTCGAAAAACCTGGATAAACCATTAAAGTTGATAATTTAACTTCGGTGGGAACCCAAACTGTTTCGTAAAATTTCCCTTAAGTTAGCCCAGGGACAAGATTCCTCGGAAATACGAATTAAGAAATAAAATGATAAAGGTCCAATTTTTGGGAAACCGGAATATTTAAATGCATTTAATTTTTTTTTGTTTCTTCTCTTTCAAAATACCTCAGCAAATAACTTCAGTCTGCAGTCAGAAAACAAGTCTACGTTATTTCGTATTATTAAATTCTGCATAATAATAATAATACCAATGATAATAATAAAAACTTATTCCAAATAGGAGAAAAACACCTTGCGAGGACCCGTCAATATTAATACACAAAGTTGGACAATTCATGTAGATTCAAGTGATTAAAATTTTTACACAAGACATTTGGAACATGGCTCCAAGTCTCCAAGTTTCAAACTCCAGATAACCATCAATGGGTGGAACCTTCATGTACACGTTCGTGATTGTGTAGTAACAAAGTTGGGATCTTTGTCTAAATCCAGAACAATCCCACTTAAAACTCCTGCGTTCATCACTTTTCAATGCCTTCCCGCCCCCATTTTCATATCGCCCTTGAAATTCCTCTGACACAATCCCAACATAATGAGCATACTTCCAGCATTATAACCGACATTGGTCAGTATTCACAGGCAAGAGAGTATGCATTCATTACCAGATTCCTGGACTACGCTCATCATACAATACATGTGTGTCTGACTGACCGACTATGCCATATTTTTTGTTGTCTAATTGGTTGCAATGGGACGACCCCATCTGCCTTGTTTTCATTTCATAATTAAGCGTTGATATCACGCCCGCCCTGCTCAACAATGGCTGCGGCTGTCTGTCCGGTGGGTGGGTGGGGGCTATTCCGGCTGACCCTTCTGTTTATAAGTGCCATTATGTCAGGTAAAAGAAAGGGCATTGGGGAATCGAGGCAGACGTTCAAACAACATTTTCGATGTGTTTTTTTTTATATAATTTCTATGCTGCCAGGGGTAACGCATCTTGGCAGGCTGCAAGAAGAAGGAAGGGGTGTGGAAGTGACAACAAAAGTTGCTTGAAATATGCGGGAAAGTCATGTTCAAAAACACAGCCATAACTTAATGGCCAAGCCCCTGATCAGGCGGCGAGGTGTGCTGCATCCTAATGGTTTCGCCATGGGGACAGCACTGCTTGGAATACTAAGGTGCTGGACGTTCCACTTTGTTTTGGGTTTTTGAACGTGTCATGCCTGCTATTGGCGGTGTGAGGTATGGTGCGGGCCAACCCACACTTGAACTTTACATGGATTCCTAAAAGAAATTCACCTAGCTCCAAATATAGAGCAGGCTTTTTTTTACTTGTGCTGGAGGATCTCGAAGCCGCCATCTTGGATCTTGCATCTTGCAGAGTTCCTATAACAGGTTGTAAGGGACTTTCACAAGATTTTAGCTTTTAACAGCGGCCATGATTGATTTTTCAAATTGTGAGAAGATTTTGTGGTGCATTTCCCAACCTTGCAATGAATAGAAGAGACCGAGAACAATTTGTCAAGGCTTTGTGTGTGTAGTTTATTTAAAACTATAATATACTGCAAATTTAAATTAATAAATTCACCTAGCTCCAAATCTAGAGCAGGCTTTTTTTTTACTTGAGCTGGAGGATCTCGAAGCCGCCATCTTGGATCTTGCATCTTGCATCTTGTAGAGTTCCTATAACAGGTTGTAAGGTACTTTTACAAGATTTTAATTTTTAACAGCTGCCATGTTCGAAGAGACCTTAAACAGTGTTTGAGGCTTTGTGTATATAGTCTGTTCAAAAATAGAATATACTGGAAACTTGGACCAATAGATTAAAAGAGCCTGTTTTGCGATCAATCGTTCCTGTCCCATGACCCTTTATGCTGGAAGGCATAATCTATAAGCTTAATATCTCAGATTGGTTTTGGCTCAGTATATTATAATTTTGAAGAGACTATTGTAGCCTAGAAAACATCGAAATAGTCCTTGAAAAGGAGTTAGACAAATGTGGCTGAGTTTCTTTCAGTGGCTGAACTTTTCAGAAAAAACTTGGGAATCTCAATAAAGCCGCCATATTGCATAATTTTCGAATGTTGACAGTGTGACCAGTGTGTGAAGCATGGGCTTTGCTGTACTCCTTAAAATGTTTAGTAGAGTTTCTTGTAAAAATGTACACTCCAAAGCCGCCATCTTGGATTGTCATGTTTCGAAGCAGACTTCTTGAATTGATCTTGATTAATTTATTTTAGTAGCTTATAGGTTTATTAAACATGTATTGGTGGAAAATATGTCAGTAGTCTTACAAAGTATTGGATTTTCAAATTTTGAGACAAATGTGACCAGTGTATGAGACGTGGATATTGATGATTATCTTTAGATGGTTGGAAGGCACCTTTGCACAAGTATTTGAGGTCTGTCTGTACCTTAAAGTTGAAGATCAAAAAGTAAGGTTATTTCCATGCAGAAATGCAGATGTGAAATTAACGAATTATAAATGCAAGTATGTGCCAAATAAATCTGCATTACATCTTACGATGCGTGTGGTTATTCATTGTGTTGACAGTTCGTGCTTACTTCCCGAAGACGTTTGCTTTACTAATTATGCAAGCGCCATCAACTGTCTAGTTAGGAGAGCGCACGCAAAAAGCTTATCAATTCAAGCTCATTTTGTGTATATTTAAAAATTTCTTAAGAATAAGGATAAAGTTCTGGCATAACTCAACGTCCGATGAGGCTTCCTATATAATTATCTGGTATTGGCAAAGAAATTTTTACTAGAAATTACACCTCATGGGCGAAAGTCTGCACATATTTCCTCCCAAAAATATGGAATGTGGTCAAAGCATATTTAAGGCAATCCTAATGCAAAATTTCGAGAAAAAAAATAAACATTGCATGTAACAAAACATGCAATAATGATTATGACGTTTAATGCCACGATCAAATTTTATAGAATTATAAACAACGCAGTCTGAAATGAATTGCAAAAACAACTTTTAATGTTAATAGAAAATCGAAACATCAAAAATGTTTTATCCTATAATTTAATTAACATTCATATCGTTGCAGTGTGTTTGGCTATTCTGATATTCAGGCATCCCCGACATCCTATAAATACTATATTTCCTATTTTTTGTTTAGTTATCCTATATTTTTTGCAAAATATCTTATATTTCCATCATTTTATGAAGTCATGATTTCCGTTTTCTTATATTTTGACAAATTGTAGGCATAATTTCTTCGTTCCTTGTATTTTGTACGGATTTCTGCACTGGAATTTTACCCAAAATATTGGGTTGATAATCAAGGTTTTAGGAAAAAACGTATATTATAATTTAATTTTTCGAAATTGTTCGAATTGTCCAAACTATTCCTCAATCATTTCTTTTAAAAATGTGTGCTAATATGCATAATTTCCAATGAATTTTCTGCATTTGTTTCTGAAAAATAGTTGGGAATTTCGATTCTAGAATAATTTTGAAAATTTTAATATGAAATTTACAATGAATAACATTTATCCTATCTTTGCTATATTTTTTCATTGAAAAATGACCGAAATATACGTAATAAGTGATACTGTATCATAACCGTGGGAAATACGTTGATGTTTCAACTTTCAAATCCCTTGCCTTATGCCCTATTTTCGCAACTTGTTATCGATTTGGTTGCAGTTGCAAGAAAACCGTTTTTCTTCTGGTAAAATTGCTAATATATTCACAAAGGGAGTGCATTCATGTACTGTAGATGTAATTGAAGCCAACCTTGCTTATTGTATTAGCTCTGTGCCTGAGAGTAAAATAGCACTTCAAATCTTAGCTTTCAACAATCTCTGAATCGATACTCTGTCAAGTATCATCCCAGCTTTTTTATATTTCTATTCGGTCGATTTGACGTCTAATTGGACGCATGCCTATATTTCAACAAAATCACCACCAGCTAGTCTCAAAATAAAAAAAAATAAAAAACAACAACATTCAAGCCATGGTTAACGGACTATGTTCAACCGGCTTATTGAAATCAGATTTTTAAAAGTATCTGGTTTCAACGCTGATCAGAATTTCGATGAAAAACCCTTGGCCAGATCCAAAAGGAAACGAAATGCATGTATTGGTGTCACATGGCTGATAAACGTGCACGTTATTCATGTTCAGGATTAAAACCGTGCTCGGGCATTCAAAAACATGCAATTCAAAAACTCAACGTGTGACGTGTTGCCCAAAATCCCCAAGTTGGTTCAATGCCTCCTCATCGGGATGTGGCCATGAAGAACTGAAAACATTGACGAAATATCCTCCAAAATATATGCAATGTAACATCTACAAAAACGTTCAATCGATACATTATGCGTGCTTGTTGTTGAGCAAGTAGTTGTCCAGTTTCAAATCGGGATCGCTCGTTTTGTGAACAATTTATTGCGCTGATTTGACTGAAATTCCTCATTACTTTTTCAGATGAAAAGCCTTGAAAAAACAGCAAGCCATTTCCGTTTGTCTGGGATATCTCCGTGCTTTTACCCCCGGGTTGGAAAGATCAGTATAATCAGTACAGAAGATATCAGTGCAAATATGCTGATCATATACTGATATTAGTAAAAAAATGTAGTGATAGCATTAACCATACTGGTGTTAATAATATCAAAAACCACTATAATACTGATATCGCTAAGCATACTGATATAAGCAGTCCCCAAAACCAGTATAATACTGATGTCACTAAGGATATTGATATCAGAAGTCCCAAAAACCAGTATAATATTGATATTACTGACCATGCTGATAATAGTGTTCCCAAAAATCACTATAATGCTGATGTCACTAAGCATACTGATCAGCAGTCCCAAAAACCAGTATATATCTACTGATATCAGTAAAAAATCATACAGATATTTTCTCCAGGATCCCTGTCAATTTAAAAGGTTACTGCAGGGCATACGATGTCCTGGGCTTAAACAGTTGTAATGATGTTTTGCATAATTTGTTAGAAACACGATACATTTTTTTTTGTAGAATTGGCGTGAATTTATGGCATTTATGGTTTTCAGGCTATTGTCTTACGAAATTCAAGAGGAATTTCACACAACTTAAGTGCATTTCAAAGTGCTTTAAATTGGACGCAAAACGAAGCTATTCAGATTTTTAAATCGGATATCTACTTGCTAAAAAATGTATTTATTTTGTAAAAATCTGCCATGTTTCTGAAAGCAACGCTTCGACGTTGTAATTATGCAAATTTCTGGCAGATATCGGCCTGTAAGAACTTTCTTCAATAAATCTGCCTCAACTTAGTAAGGCGATGGGTTTGCTAGAAGACAATGGAGGTCGATGTCCTCCTCAGTTTGCATGAATCATGATGTGCTCTGTGCCCTGATATTCGTCTCATTTTCGATGGGTTTTTTATGTATCTTTCTTCCCGCCGTTTTCCTTTATAATTTTGGGGATTTTTTTAAAATAAGTTTTTATTTTTTTGTTCTCCGTCTTCTCCTTAATGCATATTGACATGGCCCTTCCCATATGCGTGTCTTCAAATTGGTATTAATAAATGGCCTGTTGTTATTCTTATCCAGACACGTATCATTCCCATTTTTTTTAATTTTTTATTTCTGCGGTTTTAAATTTCACACGGAGTCAGGGGGGGCTCCTCTTCAGGACTTCCGGATGAGGGTGCGGAGTTGCATGGGCGCCATGCCTGAAGGAGTAATGGGCGATCGAAAAAGATCCTGATCAGCCTCTTGTACATTGGTATCGAAAATGAAATCTTGTTTCCATCGCCGATTACGATAAATGGGGAATGGCGATTTACAATTATACCTGCATCTTGATATTACTTGCCAGTACCATGCTATCTTGCAGAAGGTGACATCCACAAACAAAGACGTTGATCACTTAGATCTTGTCATCATCAGTATCATTTCAAAATCAGGGTGTCAGCATGTCATCAAAATCCTTGAAAAGTACATGATTTTAGCATTAAGAGTCATTAATTTTTATTGCTTTGGTTTAATTATGCCAACTGAAATGTACCAAACATCTTCATGATCAAATTTCTTTTTATAAAAGATGCCATTATTTTAAACCATTTTTATGCAGAAAATATGTATACAATCTAATCAGAGGTTAAACAAATGTATATTTTGTTTTAAATTTCAATATATAGTGTAACTTCTTGATTTGATTTTTGCTATAAATAAGTTGTATGATAAAAAAATATTCTCACATATTGTTTTTGTATTGTTAAAGTGAAAGTGATTATTTTTCTTAAAAAGATTAGTATCTTTATGTGCCCCAACTGAAGAAACGATGCACTCATTGTGTATCTTAAAGGAATTCATTTGCAAACTAAACAATATTTTACGAAGGGAATATTTTGTTTTTAAGTGTAAACACGTATAGAACATTTCGTGCTGAATCTTGATTGATTTTTGTCATAAATGATATTGATGATAAAAATTGTTTTGTATTTTCAAAGTTTTGCACTTCCTTCACTCGAAGTAAATGTAATCTTAAAGAACTAGAGCATATTATTTTATTATTTCATTTAAATAGTGAATTATTTTATTTGAACTCTAGAAATAATAGTCCAGAACTGACTTCTTATACTTCACTGATGTGGGCAAAGGGAAGTTAGCATCCAACTGTTGGCAGTTTTAGATTAAAAATGCAAATACTCAATCACCACGATTTCACTTATGAGGACAACAACAGTTCCAGAAACGTTGTGGAAGGTGTACCTCAGTCGTTTCACTTTTCACTACCATTGTTTGTTGTTAGCGTGGGAAGAAGTGTATGTGCAAGAGGCAATCACTTTCACTCTGGACAACAACCACGTCTCCCATGTGATGATGGTCGTGGGTGTTCTGAAAGTGACTTTTAGTCCTGAAAGCAAGCATTCACCTGGACGCCCAGACAGGCTCTTGGCGGCACAAAACTGTTTCGAAATCTGTTTGGCGATAACAGTACCCTGTACCCCTCCCCTAAATAAAAATTTAAAAAATAATGTTCTGCGACATTCGACCCCTGCGCAGAGTGGACGACCCAGACTTAGGACCGGGGACTAGCAAAACACAATCTGAGTCAAGGGGTCGTCCATAAAAAAACCGCCCATCAAAAGTCGACCTATTGACCTCCTACCCGAATTCGACTCTCCATTCATTCCCCAGTTTTAAAAGAAAACTGATTTTGACTAAAACATGCCAAAAAAAAACTGATTTCAAAATGTCAAACGTGTGAAATCAAATTTCGATACTGAGTATTCATATATAAATTCAAATGCATTACGATTATTTAAGGTCATTCGACCTTTGACTTCATGCTCAAAATGAATGAAAGTGACGCCATATTGGACCACGTTGACCACGGGACTAAGGTAGTCAATATAGCAAGGTTTCACTCTACATGTTTGTGTAATTTTTTTAATGAAAGTGGGAATAACTTACTGTTTCCGGTGTACAAATTGAAAACAGTATTTTTCTAACTTTTTTAAAATTATTTTTCTATATATTGATTGACCACCTGATTAAGGTGACCGATTTTGCCTGGTCTCTTGTGTATTCACCATGGAAAGGTTTCACTCTACATGCAGCTTTAATTGTTCAATGAAAGTGGTGATAATTTACTTTGTTAAAGATGCACACATTTAAAAATAAAATTTGAACATTTTTTTAATACATTGCCAACCTGACTAAGTTGACATATTGTCTGATTTCTTGTGTATTCACCGTAGCAAGGTTTAACTCTGCATGTAATTTTTTTAATGTAAGTGGGGATAACTTACGGTTTCCGGTGCACAAATTGAAAACAATATTTTTCTAACTTTTTAAAATTATTTTTCTATATATTGATTGACCACCTGACTAAGGTGACAGATTTTGTCTGCTCTCTTGTTTATTCGCCATGGCAAGGTTTACTGTACATGTACATGTAATTTTTTTAATGAAAGTGGGGATAATTCACTTCTTTTAAGATGTACGAATTAAAAAATATATATTTCTTTTTAACATTTGTTTTCGATACATTGACCACCTGACTAAGGTGACCGATTTTGTTTGGTCGCCATAGTCGCTATAGCAAGGTACATGTACTTTTTTTTAAATGAAAGTGATGATGCACATTGAACATTGAAAACAATATTTTTTTTTCAAATGTTTAAAATTCATCCGGCCCCATTTGGTGGCCACTATAGCCAGGTTTCCCTGTGCCAGTAGTTGGAATGGACGGCTGTTATGGACCGTCCCAAGTTCCCTACTCAATGAAACACCAAAGCGGCATTGTGTGAATCACCCTGAGTAGTGGCCGAGACAATCCCCTCCGTTCAACAATGAACTTTTCCCCAGTTGTTCAACCCACGATCCGTTAGTGTCGTTGGCTGCTGCCTTCCTGCAGTCTGCTCTTCAGTGCGGAGGAATGCTCTTGTCTTGTGTGTTTTCCCCACGATAGACGTCCGACGTCCCTGATCAGCAAACGGATTTTCCCCGGTTGATTTCGGTGCCGTTCATTCATTTCTTGTTTGTGACTGTTGCGTGTTCTGGATATCTGCTTCGCCTTCGCCACAGGAGTCCTTGATCAGCCCTTGATCGGTGAGTTTACCAGAGCTTTCGTTGGTAGCCTATCTATCTGTAAATAGTGTTTACTAAACGCTTTTAGCGTTTTACGGACGCCGGTCCTATTTGCTGTCTCAGTCATGGACTTGACGGCTTCTTGCCGGAAATGCCAACGGCTCTGGTTGTAATTAATTGTCTTGGAAGCAATTCACGTTTAATTGGGAAGGAAACATTAATAAGGCTGGAGTTTCGAGTTGTGATTCCAGCAAGTTCATTTGGAAAGTTTTCGTTGCAACTCCAAGGTCAAGTAATGATTTCGAATTTAAATTAATTAAAATGACTGTGTGCGATGAATACATTGGCAGTGGTCGATATAATGTCCAATAATTATGTGCAACTACAGCTTACAAATGTTTCTTTAGAATAATTAACAATAATTATGCGGAGGGAACCACCACTTGTCGTTGTTGTGGTAAATTGTTTCAGTTTACCAGCCATGTTTTACTGTAAATCGTAATGAGGATAATCAACAACAATATCGAATTGATGATTTTTAACTAGTACATGCACTGTAATGATGGTTAATGTTGCGTACAAAATCATGTAAGATATGCAAATTAATATCCAATATCTAATTATAGAACGTGTATACGATATGCAAATTACGTTGCCTAGCTACTGTCATTGCTGAAATACTTGAATGTAATAATTGTATTATAATTATAATGATTAATTATAAATTAATTAGGCTGAATTTCAATTCTAAATGTTGGCAACCGAAATTCAAATTCTGCTGTCGTTCTCACTCCAAGAGGATGTTATAATTTTGTTTTTTTTAAATAATCACACTAATTATGAACGTTAATTATGTACCGGTACGATAAATACATGTACCTTCCATGATGCCAACATAACATTATGTGGGTCACCCTTATTGAGGATTTAATTCTGCTAAATACCCATCTTGACAAATTGTTCATATTTCACAGATGACATTTCAGGTTGATTTACATTGTAAAGACATCATTCTTTGAGACTGATACTTTGTCACGCTTACTGATAGGCCTACTTTGTGACTGATAATTTATCATGTTTGTCAAATTTTTCGTTTTTTATATTTCATTTAAGGATTATTTAGCTCACCAGGCCTAGGGGGAATACCCTGGTGGAAAGATAATTATAATCAGTACACTAGACATCAGTACAAATATGCTGATATTAGTAAAAACTGTTGTGATATCACTAACCATACTGATATCAGTAGTCCCAAAAACAAGTGTATGTATACTGATAACAGCATGAAATCATACTGATGTTAACAGATAATCACATACTGATCTTCTCTCCTGAGTATGTGCTACTTGATCTGCTGGATGTCGTCATAGTGTAAATCAACGTTTAGCCTACAGATTCGTCCGTTATAGCCGGCCACACTCAACGGCATGCAATAATTGCTAATCTTGTGAAAGTGGAGCAAAAAGTCGACGACATTGAGTCTTGGAAAAAGTTGATGGTGGAAGTAGTATAGTCAAATCTCCCAACCCCAGGAACCATGGGAAATGTGAGAGGTGTAGTGGGCGTTCGGGAGTGTTTTTTGTGGTTTCTTCGTTTGCCTGGTGGCGTAAAACCAGATTGCCAAAAAGAGCGAGTGGTGGCCGTGTGTGTTCGGGCCCGAGTCGGAGTCAATGAGCTTGGGGTTTTTATTTAGTTAAAATGAGCCTCTCCGAATTTCAGGGTGAACGGACTGCGCTTAGGATGCTGCGCGTTGCCATGGAAACGCTCCAGCATCTTCAGACTCTAGCTTGGGCTCCTGGATTTGGGACTGGCAAAATCCGATGCTGGCTTTGTGGGGGCATTGCTTTGAATTGACGCCAAGAAAGTTTCTCCATTCCTAACTAATTCATAAGTGTACATTTTCAGAGTGAATGGAAAGATGGTTCTGCTTAGGAAGTGTCCATCAAAACTCAAATATTTGACACTTTTTGACAACGAAAAAAACTTAAACTGATGCCATGATGTCACCATGGATGTCACTAATATTGCGAAATTACTTCCGTGAATATGGGGATGAGTGTGGTGTCAAATTTCATTCAAAAATGTTGCCACTGACATGGCAAACCAGGAATTGTCAAGGAAGTTGGATGAGTAAGGGAAATTTAAAATTCCCATGCAATAGTCAGGGAAATTTCCGATCGAATAAAATGCCAGTCTTGAATTGTTATAAGCTCAAGTGGTTGTTTATGATACTGCTCGAAAGAGGGCGTGTCTAGTCACGCTGATGCAATACATGTAGTTGGGAATTTCCCATAGCACACTTAAAAATTACGAATTTATCACAACAACAAAATTTCCCCAAAAATCTGGAAAAAGTCAAAACAAGACTTATTTGGGGAAGAGAAAGTCAAAATTGGATTGTCACATTTCAACGCTAAAATATCTGAACCGTTTTCACATAACGTTACTTCTTCGAATAATATATTAATATTAATATTAATTTTTAAAGCGATATTTGCGGATAGTAAAAATAATGAAAATTAGGTTAGTATTTGTTGAATTTTTAAAATTAACATGGCATTTGATATGCATTACCAGTGAATAACCAATATCGAATTTAAACTACTTATTCGTGGTCTAAAGCTCGAAAATAAATTTTCCAATAAATGTTTAATCATTTCAACAGTAAATAAAATTTCAACATTGTTGCCAGGAAAGAATATCGATGGCTGCATATTTTTAACAAAACTTACTGGTATTTTTGGGGGGAATTCAGTCGTTTGCATCGCAATCTTTCATTACTCTGACCGGAAGTTATCACTTTGGGACGCCCTGTATTAATGCCACACTGTTAGTCGAATTTGGTAATCCGAGGCCGTAATGCACCGTAATTTCATAAGTTAATTTCATAAGTATAGAGGGTTTTTGAAGGAGGGTACGCCGCTCACCTTGTTGTCCGTGCATATATATAACCTCACATTTTATGGCTTTTTACAAGCACTTATTTCCCATCCAAAAATAATTCCCAATTGCATTTCTTTTGTTTTTTATGTGCTTTCAGGTCCGTGCAAGTAGCGGGTTTAAAACCATGCTGAGCCTGGCAATTTTCTATTATCAAATTTTGCCTGTTTCTCTTCTCCCTCCTTACTTTATTATCGTTTGAGTTATGAGCAAGTGTTCGTATTGTGTGCATTTTGTGCACGCAGAATACATAGTGCATATTTCGTATGAAAAGTTTAGCCTTGCTCGTTCAGTTTTCAAAAAAAAAAATATTTTCCATTTTATCTAATCTGGTTAGGCCGATTTCATTTTGCGTGCTGTACTAGGGTGATGAAATTCAATTAAATTCTGGAAGTGGAGACCTTGTATCCGAGCTAAACCGCAGTTAGCCTATCGCTAAAGATAACTTAAAAGGTCGCCATTTAAAACATATTCCTATGCAATATAAAACTTGCATGCCTTCACTCTATTTTTTCAATAATTTGTAAATTCGGGTGAATTAATGGGTTTTTTTAAGGATTTTTTTATAATTGTACATGTATCGGTAGTTAAGCTTTTGAAATATGAGGTATTGAACGTACCGTTTAAACCAAAATTTGTACTGTGTTAAATTGAAAATCATCTCCTTTACATGTAAAATTAATCTAAACAAAATATTGCGGACATTCCTGGTCGATTTTCAAATCTAAAATTATTTATCAATGAACTAAAAAAACTACGCTATTAACTAAATTTTGAGGAAAGGGCTGGGGAACCTAATCAAAAGCAGTGGATTCTTGCCAGGTTTTCAATAAAAAATTGTCTGTAGATATCACTGAAGTGAACTTCGAAGACGGAACTTATATCAAACTAATCACTAATGATGAGTTGTTACTGATTAATATACCTGCAACGAATTGGACTTTATGTACAGTAAATGCTCTTGTTTTAATTCAAGATCAACGTTTTTTTTTAAAAAAAATAACAAAATAAATAATGTCGGAAGGCGTAAGGCTTATGTTAATCGTATAAACTTTGACAACTTGATTTGAGTAACCGTCCCCTGCGCTATTATTTCCCAGAAATTAAGTCCTTGGTACACCCGGGTGTCAGATGACTGGTTTTAAGGCCGCCAGAATTAGGTTTTGCTTCTTGTATGCTCGTGATTTATCAAATTTGGACTTCCCATACATGAAGTCCACGCTGTATCAAATGCGGCTGGTGCATGTAGCAAAAAAAAAAAAATTGAAATAACAGGGACCGATGGCGGTGATAAACGGATGTGGTGACCTCTGGTCGCAAGATGACA
>JAQIXS010004572.1:0-14755 GCA_034700785.1 Rossiulus vilnensis
GGGACTTGGGAAAATGTCCGTTATTTAGAGGTGGCCGCTATTTAGAGGTGTCCGTTAGAGGAGGTTTTACTGTAATATTTTGTGAAAATACTTCGGTTACTAAAGTACGTTAATTCCCTATACATATCAGCTCCAACTTATTTCTTTAACCATATTCTAGTAAGAGTTAGCGTTTTCTTATAAGGTAACTGACTCGTTATGTCAAAGTGAACGCTAACAAATTTTAATTGGCCATTTATTTTGATAAATATTTGGTATCATTCTTGATTATGCTTTCGATTTCGGCTAATTTTCGCTCTAATTTCCAATGGGATCATCTCTCTCTCTCTCTCTCTGCGACAGCTAAATAGAATATAAATGGGTTACTGGGTCTAGGTCAAATTAATACAAACAAGTTAGCTAAATACTTATCGAAATAAAGGAACGTTAACGGACGTCCAAAGTGGGTCAAGCAATGGCGTTACGCTTGACCCTCCAGAAGGGTCCATCACCAGCTCTTAAATTCAGCCACAAACTGACGTATGGTTAACAACCAAGCACAAATTAGTATTACCCAGTACAGTATCTTAATTCGCACTTATTCCCCCGATGGTTCGTGCGTAGAAAACAATGGGTTAATGGTCAATACTGTCCAATATGTCAGGCAGATAACTGCTATCTACAGCTCTGAACAATTTCAGTGTATGCTAATGACACATGCAAATAACACAAGTAAGAAGAAGTTGCGAGTCAGTGGCATTATATACATCTAGCCCTAGTAAGGAATTTAGAAATGGAAACATAAGTCAGTAGTGATGTCCATCTGGATGTCAGAAAAAATCTGGTTAACCCAGATATTTCTCATTGTTTTATATCTGACATTGATACTTTCAAGCTCGATTAACATCGTATTCAGCATTCCAAATGAAATTACTTACAAGATACGTATAATTGCTAATTTTTTTTACCTCAGTGAAGAATTGGTCGTCCAATAAGTTCTGAGATATTTTTTATAATTAAAAAATGTGCTCTTTATTTATAAAAAAATAAACTTGACAAAAACGTTAAGCAACCTCTACGCACATCTTCGGAGGTTTCATTAAAATAAAAAGATCATGTTTTTTTAAACTTTGTTCCCTTTTTCTATAAATAAATGACGCATTTTTAAATTATAAAACATAGCTCAGGCCCTAGTGGACAACCAATTCGACACTGAAATAAATAAATTATCAATTATAATAAGCAGTTAAAGCAAAAATATTTAATTTTATGTGTGGTGGGCATCCTTTTGGGTCGACCTTAAAAGGACCTATACTCATAAGTCCTGGCTTGTGATCAAGATCATCGAACAAGGTGCTGACGTCATTCCCCATTCAAAGGTGAACGTGCATGCAATACTACGTGAGGATATTTTAAACACAAAATGGCCTCCATGGACAGTTTAGCATGAACTCATTTGCAGGTATAGCCAAGTCAAAACAGCCTTTCTGTCGCAAGGGGATTGTATTGGGCAGCCGGTAGGCAGCAGCATTCAGCCTCTAATAATGATGATTGCACCATGGTAATTTAATAACAGGATTAACATGGAATGCACTCGGGAAAGAAAGGGGTTAACTGCGTTCGTGCTCCCCAGAGGGCGGGCCCAGCTCGCATTGTTATTACGGGAGTGTAATTCTCATCTGACCGGGTCCACGAGCCACGAAGGCCGCCATTGGCCGAGCAAACAAAACCCGTTAACTTCCCACACGAACAAATATTTACGACTGAAGCGCCTTTGTATACCAAGCAATTGTGAGGGGAACAATGGCGGTCGGTAAATATGGAGGGGTGGCCCAGGGGGTCGTCCATAAACGAGTTTTAAGACGGACGAATAGGTGAAAACGTTTTTGGGCGCACCCTGTAATGTCTAGCTAAAAAGCCGAGTTCAGGGAGTGTCAAAAAGTCGCTTTGTTTTTAAAAAAAATGTACGTGCATTGCCGGTAATAATTCAGCGCATAAAACAAAAAATTAGTTAATTTTTCTTTGTTCGTTGAAATGATCAGTGTAAATCCAGCGCATTAAAATCTGATTTAATTAAAAACAAAATAATTAGATCGTTATAGATTAGAATCAGTAGTTTTGCAGAGTTGCGGTGTGTAAAAAATGATCATTATACCAATTTTAATTGGATCTTTTGTTTAAAAATGACATTTTACAAACAATTAGGATCCGTTAGGAATAATACCACTTCAGGAGGATACTATTGGATGATTATAGTAAAAAATGCCAATTATAAACAATGTTATCATTAAAAACTGACCTAGAAGGAAATTAAGATTTAATATCAGGTTATAAAACCAACAATTTAATTTTTTTTTTAATTCAAAAGAATGAAAAGGAAATTTAAATGGTAGGCTATATACAAATAAATTTATACATGCAGTTTTTCTTAGGACCCAAAACTATTCATTATTATTTTAACTTTTAACTACTATCTCTTAGGACCACTTAGTAATCTCTGATTAGCATTATCGCCGGAAGAATAGATATGCGTGTTCGGTTAATTATACATTACATTTAACGCATAACATTTTAACTAGAATTTGAGTGAATTCACCATTTTAATTTTGAGTTCTGAACATCATGCCGGTCATTTTATTATAATTAACCCACGCTGCCATGATCATAAATTTCCTTAAAAACAATTCATGTGGGATTGTTACTAGTTTGTAAACAATCAATTGCGCGAAGCGAATTATCATAAACAAGCACAAAATGACAGTCATTAAGATATCAAGTAGAACACGTGGTGTCCATTCGCACACGTCCAAATGATATACAATTGTACGACCACTGAATGGTACTTAAACTTTAATAACCCATCAATTAGCGATTAAAATAAGCTTAAGGTGTTTTATGGCTACCTTTATCTATATAAAACAACGCATCGAGTGACAAATTTACAAAAAATAGGCTAAGCGATTGTTCTTGAATGGAGAACAACAAATGTTTTTTTATTCATTTTGCTGTTTCTTTTTACATTTATGGGGGCCGTATTATAATATTGCCGTAGTTGGCAGGACCACACGGGGCTATATGGGGGAAAAACGCTGATAAAAATAATAAAACAACAGAGATAAAAATGGCGCGTGTTGCCCAGGCCCTCTAGCGGTAACTCGACTGGGGGTCAAAACAAACCAGATAAGTAACAGCTACAGATTAATCTCACCTTTTATTTGCACCACAGCTCTATTAATTTAATCGGAGATCACTAACAAATGAGAGAAATCGATTTCAATTTTTTAATAAACCGGTTTAAAATCAGAACAAAAACGTCAATTAAAAAAGTAGAAGGTAACAAGAAGGTGAGCTTCAATATAAAGGGACTTTGGGATTCCCCCATAAATATTATTCTAAATTAAACTTTACACTGAGCAATTTGCCAAGTTTGCATGTTCAAACTGGAACGCGATACTGCACAACAAAATATTTACAATATGTACACCAAGTTGTTATGACATTCGAAGCAAATTAGCTGGCTCATGGTTTGGGTCCGTTTTCATCTCAATTAAGTAAAATATCACTAAAAACAATTTTATTTGATGCACTATACGGCTTAACGTACGATACATTGGAATGCGTTTAGAGTTACGTTCCTAACATTTACGAGTGCGAATAAAACACTGGGTGCCATTTGGGCAAGATTTATGGACCATCTGCCATTCATTTATGTTAGAATAAAAGCGGGAATAAAATGGTGCAAGCATTTATCGGCCCATATCCCCATACATGTTCATGTATACCTGTCCATTTTGAACACATTATTCCGGCATTATGTTCTAAACACAATTTCTACATCTTAAAATAACAACGAACTACAATTTCTAACATTATTTTACGCCTGAATTTGCTGCCACCTTCCACAATGGGCTATTGCAATGATTAAAACTAGACAAAAGCAACACGTTAGAATAATTTCTAATTTTTAATCGTATTTTTCAAATTACTTTAAACATCAACCCAGATCAGTTATGGTCAAAAAGACACGGCAGCTCCAAAGGAGTTCCAAAGAGTTTACTACCACCAATGCAGAGGTGTCACACACACTAGGTGTGAGATGAGATCTTCAAACACAATGAGACACCATCGATAGGGATCAAAAGTATTCGAGTAATAAAAACCACAAAAAATGCATGCAACCGAGTGAATAATTTGGGGTCGGAAATCAATTGATAAGATCTGGAAATCACGTTCAACCCACAGCGGCACCACTGGCATCATTTTAAACACAAGTCTCATTTGAACAAGATAGGACATATGGATAACACAGATGGGGTACTTCATTAGCCTACTGAAAAACCGTATTTGAGACTGATTTCACATTGATTGCCAAACTTTCAAAAAACTTTAAGAGAATTTAAGATCCACGATGCATTTTGATGCCCACTTGGCGAGTAAACTATTTCAGTTCACTGAGTGAGATTATAGGTATCCAACGGATTTTAAGTAGTTGTCTTCATTTTCACATTTTTCAAACCACAACCAAACCACTCGCGCATTGAAGGGGAGGTGGGGAAGGAGGAGACAACTGTAGGTCGTCGTCAAGCATGTCAAGATTGTACATGTCACGTGTCAGTCAAATTCAATTGAACAATTGAGTCTTATGGCAGCCTATAAGGGAGTTGTAATCCATCAACCCATGCTATTCTTTTTTTATTCACCAGTAGTTACCATTGCATTTTGATGGTCACCATCATCATTGTCAAACTGAATTTCTGCTAGCTTAAAACTTCCAACGTCTGATGCATACCAAAACTATGGATCCGAAAGGGCTCGGATTCCCATAAGTGGATTTTAATGTAAGGTTCTACATGTATAATTGAAGTTGTACCACTACCACAAATTCTTACAGTAATGATCACCAGGTATAGGGAGTCTCACAGGTAAGGGCTCATGGAACGATGGGGCAAACTGAAGATTAGGATCATCAGGTGGGGGTGAAGGTAAGGGTTGAAAAATTCCATCATCTGATGGCAGGCAAAAAACAAGACCAACAGTATGGGCCCGAACGGGCTCGGATTTCCACTAGGGGGTTTGAATTTAAGGTTCTATCACTGACGTTCTACCACTGCCTTAAACTCCTATGGTAATGATCACCAGGTAGAATGTCACAGGATAAGGGCCCATGGGACGATTAGGATCACCAGGTGGGGGTAGAAGGGGGTCGGAAAGGAAGGAGAAACAAAAAAGCGGTTAGTATGATAGATAATGATAATGTGTGCTCGTTCCTACCTAGCATGGGGTTGGTCACCTGGTACCGACCTGCAATAGCCATCCACGGATAGAACGTGTGGTTGGCGCTGGGCTGCTGCGTGGGCGGCGTGGTCGCTGCCACGGGGTTTTGGCAGCACTGCGACCACGAGCCGGGCGTCCGATCGCGGGGACTGGCGCTGGCGTCGCCGCCGGAAGCGTACGTGCGCACGGCCGCCGAGTCGGGGGTGCAGGCTGCGGGGCGCACGGGCAGGGCCCCTGCGCCAGGGGGCCACGAGGCCCCCTCCTTCACCTGCACACTGGGACTACTGTATCCGTTCTGGTCCTTAGCGGTGGCTGCCACGCATTCCCCGGCAACTTTGTAGCCTGGAGCCCCTGTCCCGGAAGCTCCTCCGTCGTAGAGCTTGCAGGCTGGGCCCTGGGCGTCGTAGGCGGCGTCCCTGTGCGACGGCTGACCGTAGCCAGGGGGCACGGAGATGAGGGGGAAGCGGTAGGACTGGTCAGGGCCTCCGCCTCCACCGCCCTGGCTGCCGTAGAAGCCGCCTTGGTCGAAGTACGAGTTCATCTCATCCACTGAACTGCACCATCGGCTTGTGCGTTCTGTTTGTTTGCTCTTTTCCTGTTTTATGTTGTTTTCTTTTTGCACACGTTGGCTGCTCCGCTCTTCTCAGCCGTCGACTGCTGCGATTCTAGAACGGTGGAAGTCGAGCAGGGAGACCCTCTCGAGCGAGGCTGGCCAAGATGAAGTGCGGGGAGGGAAACACCCGGAAGGACGACGGCCGCCAATGGGAGAAAGCCAGAGAGACTACGCACTCACCTCGCCCTCCGCCGGAAACAAGTAGTCCGCGCGCCAGGGACGGCACGAGCGCGCGACTCGTGCGAACGATGGGAGTACAGGGCGGCGCGTGAGTGGAGAGAGAGCGAGGAGCATTTGGAGTTGTGGCAATTGTGGAGTGAAAATTCAGCTTATCGTATATTCGGATTTGAAAATGTCCGTTTTGGGAGGAATTTAAGTTGCTAAAAAAGTTACTCGTCGTCTATGACTAAACTATGAGTGTACGTCTATGGTCGTAAGGCGTCGTTAATTCATCGTTATCTTTGGAGAAAAAAAATTGTCTTATTGAACAAGGAAATAGTTTTCGTCTTTGGGGAAAATATTCATCGTTTTAAAGAAACAACACTTATTATTCGACTTTCAGGAGAAATAATTTGTAGGGGGAAAAAATTATCTCCGAAGAAAAAAAAGATAATTATCGGATTTGAAAATTGTCTTTCTGAAGAAATTAAGTTTTTCTCTTTGAGGAAAACGCTCATCGTTTTAATAAGAATAAGTCATTCGTCGTTTTGATAATAACACAACAGCTATTCGTCGTCTTTGAGGAAAATATTAATCGTTTTGATAAAAAAAGTTATTCGTCATTTTGATAAAAAAAAACCTTTTCGTCTTTCCAATTATCTTCTAAATTAGTTTTAGTTTTTGAGGAAAATGATTATCGTTTTGATAAATAGTCATTCATCCTCTTAGGGAGAAATATTCATGGTTTTGATAAAAGATGGTAAACAATGATAAAACGATTTTAAAAAATGGTTTTCATATTTGAAAACCGTCTTTTTTTAAATGAATGAATTTTTTTTAGAAGTACATGTAATTCCATTCCAAGAAGAAGCAGCTACAAAAATCAGATTTTCTCAATCATTCAAAATAATGACTGGTGCATTTTTAAAAAATCACGAAACCAATTACACAATTACGCTCCATTATACACAAAATAGTGCTATGTTTCTATACTACCTATTGAAAAAGAACGT
This sequence comes from Rossiulus vilnensis, assembly GCA_034700785.1. Classification (NCBI taxonomy): domain Eukaryota; kingdom Metazoa; phylum Arthropoda; class Diplopoda; order Julida; family Julidae; genus Rossiulus; species Rossiulus vilnensis. The sequence continues at coordinate 7,039 of JAQIXS010004572.1, forward strand.
AGCTAACAATTGTTATTCACAGAAATGATTTTTAAGCTATAACGAATTTAAACTATTCGTGTATTTTCTAAAAAATCTAAACGAAACAAAAACCTTTGAAAGACAAATAAAACGACGTTAAGAGTTATTGCGCCTCAGTTTACAAAAACAAGTTACAATTCTGCCACGTAATTTGTTAAGGTGTGCCAGTTGACCAACTCCCACCACATTTTATGAACACTCCACTTGACAAGGCGTGATCGTTAATTCACCACATAAAACCATACAGTTCTATTTACTGCCATCTAAACTTGTGGATTTAAAATCACATGAACTTATCTGCATACCGATATACAACATTTACTGTTTTAAGGAATGACCGCTTGACAGTATTGTGTAACTCAAGGTACACATGTAAACAAAACCAATTCATTCCTATTATTAGCCACTAAATGTGGCAACATGTGGTGCAACAGATGCAGCGCAAAAGTTACCAACTGCATTTTCTAACAGTAGTGAGCCTGATGAACCGCAAGTATTAAAGTTTTAACCGTTTTTATGAATCACGTTATATAATTATAAGATAAGCTCATTTCTGAATGCGAATCGTTTCAGACAGTACATTAAGATTAATTTACTGCAGAAAGTGTGGTTTGATTGGCCATAAATTATCTCAACGAGACAGGCATAATTAGAAACATAAAAGAAGCAAGGTGAAAAACTGCTTGTAAACACAGTATTATCGAAAATTGCTGGTGTGTATAAGTGGCTCCCATTTATTATCTATGTCTATATACATGTATATGTATACTGCGCAGACCTCCGTTAAATTTACAGATGGGAAGTTTAAGCACATCTTTCATCATGAAATATTCCATTATCTCTGAATAACACCAAGTGGTGTGACTAATAATAGGGTTTAAATGCATTTAAATTATTTTCAACAAAATCAGAAAATTAGTTAATTTTGACAGATTCTGGACCACTGGAACCAAAACGGAAAGAAATTGCTTAATTTTTGGGCTACATATTACATACATGTATATTCGTGCCGCCTGAATTAATTTTTTGTAAACGTCAACTAAGCCCAGTGATAAGGGAAAAACATGGAAACATATTAAAAAATGCTTTTTCAATTTTATTTGAGTATGAGCTAAGAAAAACAGCATTTTTTCTTAAAAAAAATATTGTGTTACCACCAATGCGTTTACGGGATCCGGCATTGAAGGATGAAGGACTTTTCAAGTACTGAAGGAATTAAGTTTTCACTTTCAGGGCGTGCACTTTTAAACACATTTCAAACAAAGATACAAATTTTTGGTTTTTTTTAGTTGGCTTTAACCAGTAGCTTTAATTTCTAAATGACTTAAATTCCAAAGAATGACAGCGTCGACATCGTCACGCAAGTACCCGAGGACGGAAAAATAAAGGAGTAGAATGTTATATCACCTACAACTGTACATGTAGAGTAAAAAGTAAAGGAGGGTAATAGACTGATCAAAAAACCCAACCATTGGAGGAGGGTCATCCAAACGGTCCCCGTGACAAAACAGGCCAATCTCAAAGGTGCACTTCGACCAAACAGCTTGCTGGCCATTGTCCCCTTTCTCCAGCACCTCGAAAACTGCGATAAGAAAGGGCACAACAAATCGGTTACAATGCCCACTGTTTACCAGCATCTGTTCTGGTAGACGTAAGAAGTTCATGGACGTCCAAAAGACTGCCGCCATGGGGTGAAAACAACAAAAAAAACTTTCTATAGAAGAGTTCGAAGAACGTCTCTTGGGGGCAAGACGTCCAGTTAAGGGGAAAACATCTGCTCCAGGAAGTTGGGAATGAAGACAAGGTAGGTGTTGACCAAAATAGAAGAGGAATCCAGCGACCTCAGCGCCGCCTAGGCGTCGTTAATTCTGGCGGCCTATCGACATTGTAATGGAGTTTTCTTGTCCACCATCAGTGCTAATGACCACTGGCAAATCTCGAAGGACAGGCAACAAATTTCTATACTGAAGAGGTAACTGGGCCGAAAAAGCGTTCATCTTGTCCTCTTATTAGAAGCCATTGTTGGACGAAATAGGGGAGGAGGAGCACAAATTGAACAATGGGGTTTCCAGACACGTCCCCATTATGTTACCTCGATTACAGGATCAACTTCTAACCCTTGCTTTATCAAACGTGCGAACTAATTGGCCGAATTAAGATGATCCCCTCATGTACATGTAGTTAAGCGCAATTTTAACTCGTTTTGAGGCGAGGGAGAATTTTAATGCAGCGATGCACGGTAGGGGGCGACCTGTTAACTTCCATATCAGGCGTTGGAACACTGCTAGCAACGCCATCTAGCGAGAGGAGCTATCATTTTCTCTATACTTCTAAATTTCTATGTATTACATGGTGCTTTCAGGATTTGATAAAAGCAAAATCTATGAGTTTTCAAGGACTTAAGATGTTTTTCCAATGACTTAAAATGGTGTTTAAACGTCTTTTAAAGAACATAACTTTCTTTTTCAATTTTTGCATTTATTAATTTTGTAAAATCATGTTGGCATTGTTGGGATCATTGTCATTGATAAAAAATTAAGATCCGAGAAAAATTTGATGTCACCACATAAATGACCATTTATTCCCCCAAAATTGTAGAAATATTAACGATCGTAATGCTAATTTCAATGTCATTTCAATTATTTAAGATCAGATTTTAATCAACGGATTTTCAAGGACTAAGGTTTTTGAAGGTGGGGCCAATCGCATTGATCTTGATCACTCCAATTTTTCCTGGATTCGACCCTGACTCACTTAACAAGGTGTGCAAGATTTGGTCGAGTAAAATCAATTCGTTTTCAAACACCTAACATTTATTTCAATGCATTTTGTACTGTGTTTGAGTTGCAGCAATCCATTCTATGCGTTTAAATGCAATATCAGAGCTATATCAATTCAGGCCTTCAAGTATAAGCTCAGTAGCAAAGAGGCTATATCGATTTTCAAGTATCCCTAAAACTTATTATCGATTTTTGCAGGCTTCTACCCTTACATGTACGTTTATTATAGAGGCAGTTAGATCTTTACGCATTTAAAAAATAACCACAAATTGTTTGCGCTTAAAGAAGCAATAAACTATTAGGCTAAAAAAATCTAAATGCCAGTCTGTACAGGACAAACTAGTGCAACGAGCAATACTGAATTGGTCTATTTGGTTGATAAAATTGGCAAAACTTGCAAATTATCAACACGCATCAAATTTTAACACTTATAAATGCCTTCTTGTTTATACTTTCAATTTGGCTAACAAAAAATTATAAAATTTACCGCAACATGTTTTGCTTTAAAATGCTTCACAATTTTACACGTTAAGAAGTGCACGTTGTGATGGTTTATTATAAATATAAATGCTTTAAAGACATGCACTATTTTTGAATTTCCAATATATTTTCAGGCTAGTCCAAATTATCATTGTTAAATATCGGTAATACATTATAATGTGTAATACTTACATGTATTATGAGAACACATGTACCTACTCTTTCACACTTTTCGTAACTCCAGAATGTTATATATTGCACAAAAAAATACAAAACATTACATTATGACGTCTTTATACACCTGGAGAACAAGTTCAGAACAACGCGTTTGCATATTTACAACAACATTTCCACAATTTTTTTTAGTTTTGAGGAAGCTTTCACCAGGGCATTAGCGGATTATTAATTGCTTCTAGAATTCCACTTCCAATTTAGATTTCCAAATACCGTATAGAACAGATAAAACTAATGAGATTTTCGTTTTTTTCAAGTATCTAAAAGTCTGATAAAAGAGCGTGCAATTCAAACTCCAATAACAATCGGTTTAACTGGTTTTTCAAACGTGAAATACATTAAATTAATGAATAATTATGGAGAAATCACTGTAGCATGATAAAGATGTGTCACATCGATAAACCTGACAAATTGTATCGATACAGCGAAGCGTAAAAAAGTCATTTTATGAGCGTCTGCGCACATCACCGCCAGGGAACGACATCCGGTCGACTGGCAATGGATTACTCAGGAAAAGGTATTGATTTTCCAGGTCGGAAATTAATTTCTGGATAGTGTACTATCACGGAATCTGCATATGGGTCCAATAAACATGCCAGCCTATGGGGCGCATCTGACATTCGCTTAAATCTCCAATGCGAAGTCCATAAAGGGGTTGGGGAGACCAAGAAATTCCAGCAAGGGTTCCAACCCTCCTCCAATAAGCATATGCTATCTCGAAACACCCCATGCATAGATTGGGTTTAATGGCCTGCCCTGCTTGGCAGCAGTTCATCGCATGAAATTTGCCGAAGAATTAAATTACCTACCCTGAATGCGAATTCAAGGGCAATTTCATATCTTTAAACTGCAAAAAAAAGCAATTCCATATACATCATGACGTCATAAATTGGGGAAATGGCAAAACTCGAATCGGTTGTCTTATGAGGATTTCTCGAAGACGTGAGAAACCACCTTAGGGGAAATCCATAAAGGACGTTTGTCGAATAGATATTATCCCGTCTCAAAAAATAAAGGAATGCACTGATCATTTGCATTCCAGTGTAATATGACCTGTTTTAAAAACTTCACCAAACCACGAATCATGTTTTTCTAATGTAACGACATCACATATAACGAACGAGTCTTCTAAATGGCTTCATTTAACGTAATTAAAATTATGTTTTGAATCCGACCAAAGGAGTGTTAATGACGTGTTAATGGCTTTTTAGTCTACATTGTTTTAACGCAATGTGAAGTTATTTTGATGAAATCTTAAGTCATTAAATAAAGAAATATGTTGGCAAATGTTACGTACACAAAATACCTTCAGCTTTCTGTCTATTACTAGTCAAAATTTAAAAAATTATAAAAAATAAATGAAGTTAAATTTTTAATAGAGATCCTTTATGAACCGTCCCCTGTCTGAATGGCAGTTTGTTATATCCAATAAGCAAACTACAACATGATCAATTATCCGTCAGTGAAGTCCTATTTTAAATGTTTTATCGAATTCAGAGGCTGAAATTTAATTGTGTACGCAAATTTGGCAACGACAGCTGACAGGGCATAACAGCAAATCATATTTTTACATGGCAGGGGTGGTTCCAGAAAATTTCAATTAAGGCGCTGTTCTACTCAAAATAATAACGTCAGAGCATTTCATAAGAAACGTACATGTATAACTAGAATATATTTTTAAGTTTAAAAAAAAATAATTCCAAGGAGATTTTTAAAATTATGGATTTTATGGTATTTTCCGTACCAATGTTTTTTCAAAATTTAGATTAATAATGACACGCAGTACACGAAGAACTGGAAAATGAATATTTGGAGGTTGCGGCCGCCCTGTGTTTCGTTCGTTATACATGCAATATTATGGTAAGTGTGAATGGAGAAATTGCACTTAAGCCAACATTTAATGCCACACGCTAAAGTAGCCAAAAATCACCGTGCGAATCCGAAATGAAGGCAATTATGTTATTAGATAATTTGGCCTAGTAACAATTAGAAATTAATAATTTCAAGCGACAAACGTTTGCATGCAAAACAGTATCAGTGCCAGCCATTTGTTGCATCCATTCAGCTATTAAAAATGACAATGAATCCTTCAGATGTCACATAATGAAAGCGTTTTAATAGTTTGGTTGTTATTGGAGCTGTTTGAATGCATTTCAAAAGTATTCAACGAGTTATTTAATCTGGGCCTGTAGATTGCCTAAGAAAATGAATACGTTTTTATGGTGCAATTTGTGAAAACCTGAAATTACTTGGGATAGAGCCATATAAAACCACACTTATTATTCAAACCTTACCCTTCAAAATTCTTTGAAATATGAGGCAAATTTGGAAACATACAGTATAAACAGTTCATGATTGATGGGCCAGTGGTAACTCGGGGAGTGTGGGACCAAGGGGTTGGTCAGCCAAAGTTTTTACAGTGACCAAAGCTGGGGATGAATAACGCATTTGGAAAATGAACCAAGAGACAGTTTCCCCCATTTCTCACAGTCAGTTCTCCAGTGTCCAGACACTCCTCCATGGGCTGTGACAAAAACTTGCCACTAACGAGGCCCCGTTGCGTTTATCAGATGTGACGGGGTCAGGTCAAACGGGGTCACCGAGAAAAGGGCCGCGGCTTAAAATGGACGAAAAACAAACCACGGACCAAAGTCGGTGCGCACTGAATTGCTTAGCAACTTGTGCATTTTTAATTGATGCAAAAACAAAACGCTTATATTTACTATTAATTGCTAAAAGCCATGTAATAAAAATGATGCAATTGGCATAATTCATATCACATACTAATCGAAAGATAGCAGGTTCATATTGTAAGTATAGGTATAATTTTCCAGTATATTATTTGCGTACTTGTAAATAAAGATAATAAATATGTTAAAAAAACTTAACACTAGTTAAATCACTAATTTCGTTAGTCATTTCAAGAATGCCAAACTTTGCATGCATATTTTTACATACAAGAGAAAGAAATGACATACTGCTTTGTAATAATTTGACTTAATTTGGAAAGATTTACGGTTTTGTTTTCAATTCGATTAATTGAAATTTTAAAGCAACAAATTTCTTGCAAACAGATAGGCTTATGCACGATTTCTGAAACAAATTTTCTGCAGTTAAAAGTTCACAATCATTCTGTAATTAGAGTTGATGTATGTTTATCAAATCATTAACACGAAATTGGGTTATCCATAAGTGTAATTACCGCAATTTATTTGCAATAATGAATTAATTGCATATTAACGCATTATCAGTCTTGTATCGTGTAACTTGGTGATCGTGTAATTGGTAGAAAGTATCCATAGGTAATAGGTAATGTTTTTGCTTCACTTTAAACATTACCTCCTCATGGTTAATCTGTCTTGGTCCATTAAATACGTTCTTGAACTTGTCAATGAAATCTGAATTTCCTCCGCCCTTATGACCAGTAACATATAATTATCAGTTCAATATCATTTTCAATTGTTGACCGATAACAATTAAATTGAAACAAAAATGCAAGCAAGAAACAATATTTTTAGGAAAAATCCATCGCTGTACTATCACACAAACCTTGAATAAATACAAAATAATGAAAAAACTCAAAAAAAAGAAAAAGTGGAGGCCATTTTCAGCATGACCGACATAAATATTAAACATATATCAGTAAAACGGAACTTTGATCAAAAACCAAATGAGAAAACCAGAAAAAATGGACGAAGGAAGAAGAAGCCTGCAGAAAACGGTCTCAAAAAACCTCGTTTTTCAGAGGCTGACAGGAAGAACCCAAGGGCGCCATATTGTGTAAAAGGATTGATTTAGGACTAAACATTAAAAAAAAGTTATACGAGCACAAATGCGAAGATCCCTTGCAAGCTTGAACAAAACGCCACCAGGGGTCCCCGTGATATGGCACGGAGAGGACTGTGAGTCTTAATTTCACACGAAACAAAGCATGAAGCAATTGTTTACCGTGACGTAGCATTGTAGCCAAATCATTTTACAATGTTTTTCATTTTTCTCAACAAAAAATATTTGTCAGATTCACGTACATGCATACGATATAACTTTAAACAAACGGAAGTCAGCAGGACTGCGTGTATGGCTGACCCCAAATAATTTAGCACCTGAGTCCAAACATAATGCAATTACATCTCCCTGACATCCATTTATTAAACCCCAAATCGCTCCCCCCCTCTCCCTCGCCCCTTCTCCTTTATGCTAAC
>JAQIXS010004573.1:0-14754 GCA_034700785.1 Rossiulus vilnensis
AGAAGAATCTCCCATGATGCACCGCGTTCAGAATTAGAACTTTTTTAGAAATTAGAACCAGAGACGCCCATTCGATTTCTGCTCCGAAAAGATTTCATTTGTGTTTTTGCGAACGTCCTGCGTTTTGTCATAAACGTTTACTTATTTAGTGTATATCGGCATCGCTTTATTTACAGTTCATTCACCCGGGGCTTCAGGCACAACGTTCCACTCGGAAGGATCACTTAAAAAGCGTTTTCATTCGAATTTTAGTGGCAAATGGCCGGCATGAGCAAATTCAGTTCAACAGCTGATCTGGACGACAAAACTGAACATAATCAACCGACGAACGAAAGTGGGAGCGATGGGAACGACGACAGTGTTGAAGAAGACGAAATCAACGATGAAGGTACATAGCTTTCTCACAAGTCACAAGTTAAAATATGTTGGGGCATGAAAGCGTGTAAGACTAAGACCAAAGGTTCCTCAGCCCCTTGCTGATACAGTGGTGCGGTAATAGAAAGCATTGAAAATTTGACAATTGTTTACTGCCTTTGGTAATTTGTTTACTGCCTTTGGCAGTGCTCTACCATGAAATGGCAGGGACGTATGAATCTATGTTCGAATAAGATTGTTGGTGGAAGTAACCCTTGTTTTTAAGCCTGTCTTAATCAGCAAACATGTAAGGAGGTTGCCATGTCTGGAATTCGGGTCACCTTGTATCATACCATGCTGACAGTTTATATACACTGTCTAGATTATTTGGGTAAAACATTTGAAACGTGTTTTAAAACGCGATTAGATTATGACTGCAATCCTAACGTATTGAAGAATTCTGCCCAGAACCAGTATTGTCTTCATCAGGAAAATGACTTCATACACAAAAATGTGGCTCAGTAACCTCCAAAAGTTTATTACTCAATAGAACGACAGTTATTGAAGGACTGCATTGTTATGGCTATTACTCATGTATGTTGCAAAGGTTCTCTTGATAGAATATTGGAGTAATTATTTTTAAGTTGCGTGCCGTTTTGAGAGGTGAGAGCAATCTCAATTATTCTGTCTATTTGAGTGTTTTTCGTGATATTAAGCGTAGAGGGAGATGGCGACATCAGCAATCACAACTATGTCCATTTGATATTTTTAAAGAAAATATGTAGGCTTTAATCCAACTGCCCAAGAGCCAAAAATAGGTCTGTCCACTTGAGAGCTGCCTGTTCTCATTGATTTGCCTGAACATAGCATGAAGCCATAAATTACATTTATTTTTCTCAGTAATTTAAGTTTTTGCGAAGCTTGTTTCCCCTCGTACAAACAGTTTTCTTTCTAATGGCCATGTTCCAAATTAAGGATTTTTTTCCTTCTCCAAAGAATACGAGGTTCTTGACCAACAACTCGACCAGTTAAATACGTGTCTGGACGTTCTGGAGCAGCAAAACGATGCCTTAAAAGCCGAGCTTTTAAGTTTGTTGGAGTCGAGCCGCCAGGCAAGACGTGACATGCAGAAGGAGCAACAGGAACAGCAGCAGCAAAAAGAGGCGGTAAATCCACAGTTGACCGATGATAACCAGCCTCCCAATGACTCGTCATAGTACGCAATTTAACGTCGAATTATTAGACTAGTGGGAAACCTTATTTCATTAAATGGACGACAGTTTCCTTACTGCTGCAACATTCCATGAACTGTAAATTTTTAATGCGTTTAAAAATGGTTGTTAAATCGTAAGTTACATTATGGGTCCAATGCTTAGTTGTTGCGCATGTGGATCCGTACATAAAAGGTAGTGTACTCCGACCTTAAGATCCAATCGTTTGTCATCGAAAATAAAAGTTTTATCTCATTTAGATAAAACCCGATTTTTGTTTACACACATAGTCTCTTGTAAATATTTACCTTCTGTGCCAGTGACATAGTTTTGTTCTAATTCATAGGATCCCGACTATTTTGACAGATTGAAGCGTTACCCAGGAATGATATTGATCAAATGCTTTCAAAGGTGAGATTCCTCCACTAGATACTTTCTACGTTTACGATAAGTTCTGCCAGTAAGCATAAATTAAGCGCCTGAACTTTTCGGTTGAAAAAGTTGCCAACTGGAAGAGCTGGTTACTGAAATTCGTCAGACACCCAGGATCAAAACGTATATTTTCATATACAAAAAATTGTTCTTACGAATGTTTCGTGGTGAATATTGAAACTTAAATTCACGATTCGGAAAGAGACGGCAACATTTGAAGGGAAAACGCAACTTGAATCGCTTTAAGACCCAGTTATCAATAAGTAATCATTTTAATATTCAAAGTTAGTTCTCAATACAATTTAAATTAATTTCAATTTGCAGCGATGACTGTCGCACTGTCGATCCACTTATCGAGAAACGCTCGCGTACATAACCACACCAGATAGTGACTGAAGCGCACACTTGCGACGCCTCGCTCAGAATTGGCACTCGCGAAAGTGCAGAAAAAAACCAAAAATGATGCATACTTGGCTATCTACTTCAGTTTCCATTAAAGGAAACTTATCACCTTGCTGTATAAAACGCTTTTTGTATTTACACTCATTAGTCCAATTGAATTCGGGCATTTCGAGGCATTACACGACCTCGCTAAACTGTTATCAGTTGGCCCGAGCAAACTGGACAGGGATGAAAGTTGTCAGGGACGGATTTCTCCATTAACGTGGTAGAGCCAATTTCGCTGATCAGATCGATTATTTTACGCGCTGTTTTTGCCGGATTGGCAGATGGCTCCGCGGGTCTTCCGTTCAAGAGGTTGTCCGTTGGTATCGTCGGGGCGTTTTCTAGTTTCTGGTCGTGATTGGTTACATCCTGTTGGGGACCATTGACGTGCTCTGGAATCGAAAAATTCACGGTTATAACGGGTGCTCTTTAACGAGATTTCGAGATAATCTGTAAGCAATTGCTTACTCGTTTTTAGCACTTTCTCTGCATTGTCCCCATGCGCTAGCTTCGCTTTCCCAGGCACCTTTGATTTCTCTTGCATCTGCTCTTTTTCGTATAGGAGTTTGTAGACCAAATCTTGTAGTTCAGAGAGCTTAACCTAATAATTCATTACAAAGTTAATTTTAACTTCTTATGTGCGAGCAGGAAACATTTTGGCATGCTTTACTTCATTTTACCTTTAATTCCTCTCGATCTTGGCACACCAGCGCAATGTACTCATCCTTTTTCGTTACTTGCTGTTTCATTACACTTCTCTGCATCTGGTACAAGGCGATGTAATCACCTGGAATAGTTCAACGATCTTTTAAAATGTCATTTCGCTGGCAATTCCCAGCATTCGACTACATGGAATTGAAAGAATGCCTTGCCTATAGTTTCAGTTTCCCCTTGCAGTTGCATGACGAGATACTCCAGCTGCTGTTTCTCGTCGGACAGGTCGGCGATGCTGTTCATCGTCGTCGTGAACCTGTCCTCCAGCTTCGCCATCGCTTGCTTGAGATTGCGGTATTCGGCGGGCGAAACAGTGGTGTGACCGCTTTCGTCGTCTTCCCCGTTCGAGAGGGTGTCGAGGGCCTCGCTCTGGCGGACCTCGTTCATCTCCGTCAGCTGGGCTTTAAGGGCTTCTCGCTGCTGCTGCTGGTCCTCCAGCTGCTTGAGGAGCTGGTTGCGCTCCAGTTCAAGCTGTCTCACGGAAGCAGACAGGGAAACCACCTAGAAACGGGCGATTCGGGTTCAGACGCTCAGATTTGAGGTTCGGACCGGCAACGGACAAAGGCTCACCATTTCGTCTTTCCTAAACGAGTCCTTGTCCTCGTAATTGTGCCCTCCTTCGCCGTCGCTAGATTTGAGCAGGCTCTCCGCTTGATTCGCCATCATCATCCTCAGTTCGCTGTTCTGCGCGGTCAGGGCTTTTATCCTTGCCTGGGCCTGGTTCAGCTCCTGTTGTATCATCTCTGTCAGCTGCCCCTGGGCTTCGAAATGCCGAACCCTGTCAGCGAGCTGGTGCTGCTGGTACATCTGCTTCGTCAGTTCGGTGCTGCTCTTCTGCACCAGGGACAACCTGCGCTCTTTGTCGGTTAGCTGCGAATGTACATTTGAAGCGAGTTAGTCGAGGATGCATTACGAAGCGGAAGATGAAATCCCACCCAGAGTGATTTTTTTTGGCTCTGCGACACAATCGAGAATGTCACGAGCTTTGCATCGCTTACTGAGCGGTGCTCAAGGAAATACAACTACATGTAATAACGAAAACAGAACTACAATCCTCGAAAACCTTTAGCAAAGAGTGTCATTTTTTCCCCAGGATTTTTGCGGATTGTAGTTGTATTTTCGGTAGCGTCTAAGATGTCACTACTGATAATTTGCGTTGGGTTTGCCATGTTTGTAGTCTTTTTTTCCCCAGCGCTTATAATGTCCATCTACAACTTGAAAAATAAGTTATCGGCTCTATATACGACAACTATGTATTGTGGCATCCTCGAGTGTCGGGACACCAATGTTTTTACTCTTTAAATTTTAAAACTGGACGAAATGTTATCGACTAATGCAGATTTGTGAAATATTCTTTAACATTACTTCCTTCTTAGCGTTTTAGCACCCCTTCAATGTATCTTAAGAATCGATCATACTTGATCTCTCATTTCATTCAGTTCTTCTTCCTGCTGCGACAGTCTCTCTCCCAGTTCCTTGCTGATGTGCTGCTCCTCCTGCAGCCGCTCCGTCAAATTCAATTTGTCGTTGCTCTAAAGGACGAAATCCAGCCACTGTTAGAAATCCGGAAGCATCTAGCAGCTTCAAGCAGGATTATGGTGGAATTACCATTTTCACGAATCCGTTTTGGAGCTCCTCCAGCTGTTTCTTCAGTTCCTTGTTTTGGGCCACTGCCCTGCTAGCTGCCACTTTGTCGCTCTGCATGGCCTCTAGCAACTTCCCCTTGTCCACCTGTGTGTTTTGAGCCTCGGCCAACATGGATTCCAGCTCCTCTATCCTCATCTCCCGCTCTTCGAGGAAGTGACCCAGCTGCGAGTTATCCGCAATCTTCGAAGTTAAAAAAAATTGTGCGAATGGTTAGCGCATCTCACGAATGTCACGCTCTATTCACAGGTCCGAACCATTTACCTGCGTCTGATACAGCCTCTGCAGTTCCGATTCTCTCCTTTCCATCTCCTTAATTTTGTCGTCGAGATCGCCCATTTCGCTTTCGGTCGCGTGCCTTAGCTCGGCTGCTTTATCGCTCTCTTCTGCAATATTTTTTGTTAAAATTATGTTTGTAACTTAGGCAACATTCACGCACCGACGTGTAGCAATGTTCGTTTATTGAGCCTCAAAAATTTAAAAGATAAATTGAGCTATCCTGGCAGAAAAATATTCAGTGCTTGGAAATAAGCTAGGGTTGTTGTTGCAATTAAACCTCAACCCGGCCCAGATGTCAGTTTAATTTTATAGCGTAAAATTTTACCAAATAACGAATTGATCCTATTAACGATTGTCCTAATAATGTTATAGCCTAAAATGTCAAATTTTAACAAATAACTAATGCATTCTATTTCTACAGAGTAAACCGATTCCCCAGAATGCCAAAGTTCACATATGCTAGCGATGATATTTACTATATAGCCTAACGTGACATTAAACGAGGGCTTGCTGCGCAACCAATTCGAAGGTTTGCCACTTGCCGAGTTGAGCTTGCATCCAAGAGATTTTCTCGCTCAGGCTGCCATTATGCTTCTTCAGCGTTTCGTTTTCGTCGTTCAGGGACGTCACGCGCTGATTTAAACCGTGGATTTGCTGATTGAGCTGGTGGGCGAACTTCTGGTAGTTCTCGGCCACTTGATCCCGATCTTCGGTGATCTTCTGCAGGCTGTCTTTCAGCTAAATTGGCACGGGCACAAAGTTGTATAGGCAACCCGAAGTGTGTTTCCTTTTTTACGGATACGTCAAAGGTGAGAGTACCTGCGTGAGTCTCATTTCCAGCTCCACTTTTTCCTTCTGCATTTCTTCCAGCTGATCCAGGTGGTCCTCTCCACTGCCGTTGCTCAGCTGCTTCACTCGCAGCTCAGTCATCGTTAGTCTGTTCTGCAGATCCTCGATGCGCTCCTCTTGAGACTTGCACTCCATCAGCTTGACGTTCAGCTTCTCCTGCAGCTCAGAGTTGCGCTGCTCCAACTCTTCGTTCGTTTTGCTACACGATGAAGAATTTAGCATTAACTTCCAATTCGTATGCCGAAATTCGTTGCGATTGCTTTGACACGTTTGAATGCAAAAGATCATGCCAACTTGATCGTTTTTCGGAAGGGTCTGAGAAATCCACGTCTACTAAGTGCCAAAGCAGAACTCTACACCGTATTTGCTCGCATTAAAAAGCCGCATTCCAAAATTGGACATTAGTTTTTAGAAATATTAAATTATTCATAAAATTAACTTTTTACTTGACTATTGACAGTGAATTTGTTTATAAAAACCTTTTAAAACTAACAGTACTCCCTGTGGTGAAGTCCTTTTCTGTTTACTTTTGGGACAGTCAGAAAAAGGATGTAATTAATCGGCCTTTTTAAAAGTAGGCATATAAGGAGCAACCCTACTTCACATCTTAACAATTTTGGTCAAGAAGTGTGCCATACACGCGAGCAAATACTATAAACTATGAGCCTGGAATGTTGAGCCTTACGTCGTTTTATAAATATCCATCTTAAGCCTGTCCACTTCTTTGGAATTCTGTTTGTTGCTCTGAAATTAGGCAAGAGTTATCGATCAGTCCTTCAGCATTCCTTTCACGCAAACATCCGGCGGTCTTTCAAGCAGCGGACCTTTTCTAGCTGTTGGCTGGAGACAGTCGTGGTCGCCAATTCTCTTTCCATGTCTGAAACTTTCTGCCTGGAGGCTTTCAGGCGCCCCTGCAACTCCTCGACCTCACCGGCCTTCTGCTTGGCAGTCTGTTGGTACTGCGCCAGAGACGATTGCAGCTCCGTTTTCTCCGCCACCAGGATGCCGATCGTCTGGATGTGGATTTGAAGCTGCTCGCGCAACGAGCCTTGTTCCTTGTACTGCTTTTCCTCAAACTCCTGCCGCTCTTTCTTCAGCTGCTCCTGAAGCTTGGCGATCTGTAGTTTCTAAGAGAAATTGAGGGGCTGTAGTAACGAATTAAGCTCGAAATTCCTCTGTTGGCCGAGACGCAACTCGACTGCGGCATTTAAGTCGCAGCGGGGCTTCTCACCAGCTCCTGTAATTGATGCGTCAGTTCCCCGTTGCTCTGCTTGTGAGTTTCCAGAAGAGAAGCCAGTTCTTGGTTGCGCTTCTCCAGTTCTAGCGTGACCTCGTGGTTCGACGCCGTGTCCGTCCCGTTGACGAAATCCTGCGTCTGAGAGACCAAGCCGTTCAACTGCATAGAAATCTGTCTAAGGCTTTCGGAGGACGAAGAAGGCGGCCTGTGAAATCAACGGGCAAAAATCACGAGATGTTTTAACCATAAGCTCGTCGAAGACCGCAAATTTAAACTATTTTACTATGAAAGACGAATACTTTTTGGCTGCCAGTTCGGGCGGCAGCGAAATCCTGGATTTCTGTTCGTGGATGTCTTCGGACGCGGATGAATTATTTACAGATGGCGAACCGAAATCTCCATTGCCCTGAAAATAAGTCGTTGTCTTTTTAACGATTAGTCAGATCGGGCTGAAAGCCGGTATTCATTTCTAGAACATGCTAACAATGTCAAAAATGCATGCGAGGACGGTTGGGTGCAGGGTAACCCGAAAGGAAAATACAGGCGAATTTTGGATTTTTTTAGTTTTCCTGAAATGATCGGGGTTTTGGATGCGACATGTGGCACTCTGGGTGAAAAAGGGCCTACATTTTCGATATGGAGCATTTGTGAACATAACATTCAAACTGATGAAAAATTTAAAAACAAAATAATTATTGCTCTACAATAATTAGTTATGTGTTAGAATTTGTATGCAGATTCATAACTGAGAACATGTTTGCTCATTTCTTCCAGCACATAATAAATTGCAGCCTGCATAACTATCCAAGACATTGACCCTGCGTCTAGTTTAATTACAACAAATTAGGTTAGGATAAACCTTAAACTCATTTTTTTCAATTTACCTCATCAAGTGATACACTGTATGATTTGCCAATATCTTGAGAGCTGGCATCGAAGATGTGGTACTTTTTCGTCCAGAGTGTCACACGTTTGCGTGCAAATTACAGGGGTATGGAAATTTGATGTTTCGAAATTAAGTCAAATTGATTTCATCCCAAAGGCAGTAACCAGCACTGCGAATCATCCGAAAAGATGACAGCACAAGCCTACTGTTTCCGCAGCTTTTCCATAATCCGCAATCCGGCGCTGCCCCGAGGTTTCGCCCCCAATACTCCAGGTATTTTTTAAGGTAATCCCCATGATTTCATTTGGCAGAATTACGAAAGCAACGTCAACTGACCTGCCTACTTATACTGTCGTCATTGCTTGGAATGACATTTGCCTCGTTACTACTTAATTGCTTATTGGACCCGGCCGGCTTGTCTGCAATTGTGATTTTGGCCGATTTTCCTTGGAATGCTTTTAGCTGGGTGGGAAAACAAGTGAGCAAACGTACATTTGGCAAGCGTTCATTTTTCACAGAGAAAAATATATTAAGGTATTAGTGGACACTAGCAGAAATATGCATGGATCGAGCTATCAAAAGTGGCACATCAATAGTCATCGGGTTAACACGTTAGCGAGTTTCTGCGTGTCAAGCGGTTACAATTGCCCGAAATTTAACGTTCGTTCATTGACCGATATTTCCGTAAAGTAGGGTTTGAGACAGGCAAGTCCTTAAGTACCCTAAAGTTTAAAAACATGACACTGTATGGGAGTTGCCACATCAACATTTTTTCGCTCAGGCTTCGAGACGGATGCATGCCCCGTTATTAGCGGCTCGTTAAGCGTCCGGATCGCGCGATGAGCGGCCACTATCTCGGACCGCCGTCCCATCGCGAAATCTGGCTGAAAACAAGGCTGAATTAAAATACTGGCCTACTTTTTTGCGAGCTGCTGCGATTTTTTCGGCTCTGCCGTCTGCCATGTTTGATTGGAAATGAGAGGAATTGTGGACGGCTGGCGGCTCGATCGGCTAACGGCTGGCTCGGCTGGTCAGCTGACCGCGCGTCAGCCGATCAAGCCGTCAGCCGCGTTTTCCGAACGGCGCAAAACGCGAACAGAACTCGAATGATGCAATCGCGAATGTTCCTCCCAAAATAATCTGCGAAAAATTCGTTTTAATTATCAAGGTAAAAGTGTTTTCGTGTTTAGACTATTATTACAGGATGTAAAGTGTTCCCATGTTTTCGTATGTTTCCTGTATTTTTGAACCCGATGTACGCCTATACTTTCAAACCCTATACCGGCTTACATGAATTCCAAAAATTCCTGCGTTTTGACAATATGTCCTTGAAACAAAATCAGTTTTCTTTCTTTCAAAAAACGAAGTGTAGTTTACTACGTGTAATTTAGCTGGTTTTTATAGAAAAAAAAGATTTTGTTTCAAGGGTATATTGTATTTTATTTATGCAAGTAGCAATTTTTCGCAATTTTTAAATATGCGTACCATATCGCTGAAATAAATTCTGATATTTTTCATCCTCTTTTGCTATGTTTTTTAAACATGCCTTTATACTGTTTTACAGCGCCATGGAACATGTTTTAAGGACAATACGAAGTTATTTGGAAGCTAACAGCGGTTCGTCAGAGAGCGATGATAACATCATCAGTCGCTGCCTCTGCTCGATAAAGCAATGGATTTCGAGCAAAAATGAGTTTGAAGACGTAAAGGAGAACTACAGGTTCCTTTCCTTAAAGGTTTTTCCGATGTGGAACGAAGTGATGAACAAAAACATAGATTCTCCGGACGTTTTTTGGGTCCACGAAACAGTCTTCGAACTGCTATCCAATTTGAGGTCTGATGTCAGTGGCATGGCTTGGCTAAGGGTCAAGTGGAAGATATCGTTGAAGTACGCGGGGAAGCTGATTTCCGTCAAGAAATATTCAAGAGCCGAAACGTGCCTGGATTTTTTCGAAAAACAAATCCGAGAGATGCAGGAACGGATTGAAGAAAGCATCCACCATGCAACGACTAGCGTCAAGGAACGTTCGGCGATGGCTGACACTAAAAGAGACCTTTTGATTTGCCACCTGTACCGAGTGGAAATTTATTCGGCAGGCGAAAACTATCCGGAAGCGAGAAATTCCCTGCGGAAAGTCAAATTGGATTTCCTGGGATCGTTCGACGACGTCAGTAGGAAATACACGGCTGCGTTGTGCTTCAACATCGGTCTGGAAGCGTGCCGAAGGGAAAAGTACGAAGAAAGCGTTTTTTGGTTGGCTCGAAGCTATGAAATGAGTATGTCGCTCTTTTACATGACCATTACTCCTAACATTACCTAATTCTGAGAACGACATCATGTGAAGAAAACTTAAATGGAATGTTTGCTAGTAATGATGGGGATTTAACATGATCGTGTATGGCTGGCAAGCAATTCAGGAGCAATGATTTTGTCTTTTAATTATTCCTCCTTACTTTCACCACTCAATCCATGATGGCTAAACTTTTAAACCTCGGATTATCCTTCTTGTTTCCGTTTTTTATTTTTTGATTCTAGGTGATTCCAAAGATGAAAATCAAACATCCACGCTGCTCTTATTGGCCGAAGCCAATATGATGCTGAATTGCAAGCAGCGTTGTGAAGATGCGATTGCTGCTTTGCGCAAAGTTGATTGTGGTATGAGTTATTTATCAATGTGATCATGTCGTGTGCTCTGGTGCATATTGCTTTTTCTACACTAATCACACCAGTCCCTTAGCTATATTTTTGTTTACTTTGTATCTCATTCAGATAACAAAGATTTTAATATCAACTTCATGAAACTGAAAGCTTACATTGGAAGTGATGCTCCTCAGGACGACATCAGAAGAACCATCCTTCATTGCTACAAAACGGCTGAAATGAGTGAAAACAAACTTCTGCAGGTGCAGTGCAGTGCAGATATAATCCGATTGATTTTTTCTAACTAGACATTTTCAGTAATTTTTAATTTCACTGCAGATATGTCATGCGTTGCAACGTTGCGATCAGAAGAGCTTGTTATATGAGGCTATGCTCACCTTCGAGAGCATTTTCAGTTTGAGTCAAGTTAGCAAAGTACAATTTTTAATCACTGGAAAATGGATAGTCTTCTGGCACTTCGTTTAATTGTGCAGCATGATGGTCGAACTCATAAATTACATTACATTTAGATTTTTGAGTTGCATTTAAAGATGTTGTTGAAGGAAAATTTATTGGATGAAGCAGAGGAAGTGGTTAAAAGTTATCTAAACGCCTTAAGCCGCTCTATTCAAGCAAATGGTAAGAAAACAGTTTTACAGTGCTTTCCAGGTTTCTTCACAATAGAGAGCTTTTGTGATATTTTAACAATATTTAATAATCTTGTAAAGTCATTGAAATTAGAGATATGTTTAATTTTTGTCAAGTTTAAAAACTTATGTAAACATTTTCCGCTCTCCACGCTCCATTTCAATCCTTTTAAATTCCATAATAACAGTATAAAATTCTCTGTGATATCATTTTGTGTGTGCTATATTATTTTGCTAAAAGATACCCAACTTTAAAGCCTGATCATATTTTAATTCATCATTTGTTCATTTTTTATAAAAGAATTTCCCTCTACAGAAGAGATGCTGATGTTAATAGGCAGACAAGCAAGTTTATTTGCAGAAAAGTCTGCGTTTGCGAAAGCAGTTTCGTGGTTTGAATACTGCATTCGAATTGTGCCCCGCGATGTCGAAAACCCATCGGATTTACGAAAACTCAAGTTTTATCAGCAAAAATGTAACTGCCTCTTGGAACTGGGATTGAGTGATGAGGCCAAAGAAATGTTGCTGCTTGCTGAAGAGCAAATGACAGATCATATAATCAACAAATATTTAAGGCTGAAGCTCTGCATCATCCTGAACGAAGAAAACGAAGCCATCAGTGTTGTAGAGTCGTGTGGTGCGTATTTTGTCGCAATAGCATTTGCGGGAGATTTCGGGCAAAACCTTGTACATCTTTTATAAAATTTCGTACATCCGCACTGCAGGTTTGCATCCTAATAATTTGGACGATTCCGACGACGTTGCCAAAATTCTCACACTCTGCGCCAAGTTCGGGCTAGAGAAGCAAAGAGTTGGAACAACAATATGCATTCTTGAAAACGTTGTTGGAAAATTCGCTCGTAACACTTCCGTGGTGGCTGTCTTGCGATGCATCATAAAGCTGAAGCTTAAAAGTAAGCCATATTTATCGTTTAATCGATAGAAAATATTCCAGCCTCCTTCGAATCGTTTCTCACGTGATGCTTCTTTCGTCTTAATTCGAGTGCAGGTGGTTTTGCAAACAAAACGGATCAAGACTGGTTGTACGGATTTCTGCCGAAAGTGTGCAAGTGCCTAGATTCGATTTCGGGCGTAAGTAGGCTGTTTCCTGACAGCAAATCGAAAAAAGTGTTCGCAAATTCTGAGCGTTACGCGTACACCTATATGTGCTGGAAAATCAAGGAAAACTGGTTTATCAGGACAAAGATGCGGTGACAAACGAGGCCAAATGGTTCATGAAAGTTTTCTGGAACGTCGCCCACGGCGAAAAGGATAACCCACTCTTCGTTCACAAACTGCTGGATTGCTGCGGTAAAATATTGCGATACTGCGATCCCAGTGACACCACAGCACTCGTGCAGCGCAACTCGTGCATCCTCATTTCGGTGGCCGCAGGCCTTGAAGTGGTGCGTTCGACTCTTAAGCAGAACTCCAATCCTGGTGCTGTGCAGGAGTTGACTAAGTATTTAAAGTTGTAATTCCCTGAGCTTGCTTATTTGAAAATATTTCAGATATGTTTAGTTACGAATTTCTCTTTCCTACATTTACACGCAGAAATATCCTGGAAAACATCAACGAATTCAAGGGCTCGAACGTGAGGTTTGACCAGGAGCTCTCACGGGGGTTTCGGACCACCCAGCGCTTGCTACTCATCTGCGAATTCGAAGTGAAAGCCATCTTGCACTGCCACGACCTCGAAGACGTTTTCGAGAGGGCTGTTTCCCTGCCAGACATCGACGAGAAGACCTTCGAGCTCCTCGCCGCCATCGCTTGCGTAAGTCTGATTAGTTTTCTCATTTACAAATTATGACTGACTGAAAACAGGGTCTGGCAAGAAGACAAGAAGTAAATCGAGATTTCGGGAACTTGCTTACTGTTCGTGCCAAATTTGCTCGTTATATCCGAGAAGTACGCTCATTATAACCGAGATCTTGTGAAACAGAGTTCGACTGTATTACATTTTCAGTTGTGCTATAATAACACCCCTGCCTCGTTACAGCGAGGCGAAAACCACTGCTACTCCTTGACCTTGCGCAGCTTGAGGGCTGCCATCGGAAAACTGATGGAAATCGAGCCTCACGATTACGAACATCTCAGCCGCCTGTATCACAGCTTACTGTGCGTGGTTTCGGCGGAAATGGAGAACAACACCGCATACAAGACGGATTTCGGAAAGTTCATCAACGAGATCTACGAACTAATTAAGTCTGCACCCGATGGCAAATTCCCCCAATCGGAGGTAAGCAGATAGTTTGAGGTTTGTAGCAAGACCAGGGTCTGCACCTCTCTTATATATTGCACAGCATTTGCAGAACATAAATTCCCGAATCACTAATTTTAATATCATGGATGGAGGATAAACTGCCGAGATTAGTTTGTTTCGGTGGATCTGCATTTTGTTTTTTATTCACTATCAGTTAATCTACATTTTTCTTCTACGATTTCAACAAAACAGCTCCTTTGGTTCGTGACCAGGACGTGGAACAACTCCATCAAGCTCTATCTGCAGTTTGGGCGCCACAACGAAGCACTTGCTTGGTCTCAACTAGCGATAGGGATGTCCGATCACCTGGTCTCACTCAAGGACGTTTACCAGGAAAAAATGAAACTGCTTTACGATCGAATGTCGCGACCGTCGCCCGGTTACTTGGACGCGGAGCAAAACTAATTTTTTCCCCTCCCCGTTTCGGGAGGCATGGGATTAACACGCGACTGCCCTTGACCCGGAATGGGTTTTCACGCTTTCCTTCATTTTGTCGTACCATGGCTCGATGTCAGTGTTTTGCAGCAGATCTCGAAACGCGTCGCAGCCCTCGATGGCGTTCAGCACCCCGTAAACGGCCTGGAAAACAACGAAGCGAGCATTACATGCAGGCTTCCCAAGTAAGCATTCGGAGAACACTGGTAAGAAAAAACAAATTACCAGATCGGCTAGGTTGGGACTGTTGCCACCCATGAAATTCCTTTTGGGGCCAATGGCTTTCATCCATTTGCCGCATTCCTCGTAGAGGGACTGACGAACGTCTTCCTTGAGCCTGTGCCTTAAAGAATTAAAACATCGAGTTTATCGCACAGATGTCAGAATGTAATTCCTTTAAACTCGACAAGGTGGCTTAGTGGCAGCATGGCCACATTGCTTTCGGGAGACCAGGATTTGAATCCCAGGTCAGCTATCCTAATTTTGTTTCTTGAGGTTTCCACAATATTTCCAAGCGAATGCTGGGATGGTACCCAATCACCCTTTAGTTCTATTAACTATTTAAAATTTGTATTTTCACTTGTGTGTACAATTTGGGTCTAACTAATGGACCCCTCTACCACATAGCATTAGTATGCTGACTGTAGGGTGAGTAATAGAATAAAAGAGCCAAGCTGCTGCAGGCACCTTTTCTTGAGCCTTTTGCCCACAAAGTACA